>JAKEPQ010001030.1:25395000-25572500 GCA_024500445.1 Entomyzon cyanotis
AGAGAATCGCCCTGGAGTACGTCGTGCCCTGCTTGCACGACATCGGCTTCTGCTACCTGGACAACTTCTTGGGGGAAGTGGTGGGGGACTGCGTGCTGGAGCGGGTGAAGCGGATGCACCGCGACGGGGAGCTGGCCGACGGGCAGCTGGCCGGCCCCAGCCGCGGTGTCGCCAAGCGGCACCTCCGCGGTGACCAGATCAAGTGGATCGGAGGCACGGAGGAGGGCTGCGAAGCCATCAACTTTCTCCTCACGTTGATAGACCGGCTGGTGATGTACTGTGGGAGCCGGCTCGGCAAGTACTACGTGAAAGAGCGATCCAAGGTAAGGGTCCGCGGGGCCCCGTCCCTCCCGTGCGCCCGCCGGCACCAGCTCCCAGCCGGTCCGACCCGCCTCGCAGCCGCCGGTGGGACCTGCTGCAAACTTTCCACGGCACTCACCGTGTCGCGTCCGCGCTGCCGGCGGGTGCCCGTGGCTCGGCAGCCCCGCGGGGCCGTCCCGCAGCACCGCCCCGGGTGGCGGAGGCGCCGCGCGTTGCCCGGAGGACTCCCGTGAGGACAGCGGCTCTCCAGCCCTTGCCGCTGTTGGCCGGGTGCGGGGTCCCGCTGGCAGCGCGGCCACCCACCGCGGGTCCCTCGCCCGCCGGTGCCAGCGGCTCCTCGTGGCTCCCCTTGTTGGGTTTTCGCCGGGCACTTCGGCTGCCGGACCCCGGCCAGTCCCTTGCCTTTTTCCCTGTGTGACACCGGCGATCGCTTCGCAGCCGTCCCGGGGGCTGCGGGTGGCTCCTCGCCTCTCGCGTTGGGGCTGGAGCCGGCTGCGCCCCGCCGCTGCCCGCCGCTCACCCCAGCTGCGGACAGGGTGGACCAGTGTGGGGCTTACCCCACCAAAAACGTGACTATGTTTAGGGGGAGCAAGCTCCGCACCCTGTCCCTGAGAGCATACTGGGCTCCGATCTGATTATTTGGGTGTTTTCGCCCATGTTGTAGTATTAACCTAAGTAGTTTCGAGGTTCCAACTCATGCCGCCCTTCTCTAGCTGAAGAGGTTATCGTTACAGTATTGGGTATTACAAAATACCCAATATCGTTACTGCATTGGGTATTACAAAATTACAATGTGCTCAGTTTGAGCACAACAAACTTTTGTTTCAAAGAGAAAAGTTGGTTTTTTCTAGGTTTTCCAAGAAATGGAGAAGACACTTGTATTATAGGGCAGTCGTATTATTGGTTTCTTTCCCAAAGAAGTTTATTTGCGCTTGCAATGCCATTAGTTCGGAATAACTTGTCTTTTCTTTCTTTGTCTGTTTTGCTATGACAAAGTGAACCAGCTGGGAACTAAGTTTACTTCATTGTCCTAAATGCTAAAAACATCCCTATTTCGTTATTTCTGACTTGAATTCTGTGATAGATATTACACTTTCAAAATGCCCACTTCTTTCAGCGATGCCAGAAACAAAAACAATGAAACTTTAAAAATGACAAAAGGGAGAAGTTAGGCATTTATTTTTATCCTAACTTTCACTAGACTAAGGGCATTTGTGAGTGGTACTGAGATTCCCCCCCCCGCCCTTAAAAATGAAGAAAGCAGTATGGTGATGTGTACCAGTTACTTGGGAACACATTGAAACTTGTGCATGCACCCCTGCACATTTCCACACAGTAGTGGGAATAATAAAATGTTGAAACGTCATACCTTGTCCCGCTGAGTTACTGATCATCAATTCAGTTAAAGCTTGGGTAGATGTGTTTTAAAATGTGGGTAGATTGGATTTCACTTATTCCTGTTGAGAGCCTGATATTAGGAGGTATAAATAACCATCCTGCTTTGGCATCACCTTTAAGGTCATCCTCTCATCCCTTCTCTGGGGATGTTTACTGCTTACTGTTTACCTGTTCACTGCTGAAAATGCATTTCTGGCTAAGAAGGTGTGTGGGCAGTGAGGGGGTGTGTGTAGGGGTGGGTATTGATAGGGGTTACTTAAAAGTTGGATTGGAGTAAAAGGAGGTTGTCCAGCCTTTTTACAAAGTATTTGGAAAACAAATCAGCTGGATGAATGAAGGCTGTTGGCACTGGCTGGGAGAATGGGTCTTTTGGGGGAGTGACTTTGGATTGTAGAGAGGATTTTAAAAGAGAGTTCTGGTGTTTTTGAAGTAATTTTTGTACAAATGGTAATAACAAACGGGTCAGAACTTGTTTTATAAATAGACATCAAGCTACTTGCTATAAAGAGAGACTTTCGGCTCTTGTGCTTTAATGTGGAAGTTGTCAGACTCTGAAGAGTGCATGGAAGTACTACAGAACAGTCCAGGACTGAAAGGGATTCAGTATCGTTTGTAAAACTAAATGCAGAGAAATTTTCATCTGACGTTAAAAGCAACCAATCCCCGTGTTATAATAATAAGTACCATGGATATGTGAGGCCCTGGAATAGCAGGTGCTGTCTGTAACTGAGATGTGGGACGCCTTCAGCAGGAGGATTATTCCTGTGACTAACAACTGACTGCTACAGTGCATGCAGGTTCCCACGTCGCCTAAAAACATTTCTCTTCCACCATTAAACCTTCCCATTCTGTTTATCATCTGAAGTCTAATGAATGCATACACACAAATCCCAGATTTAAATTCAGCATATTTTTATTTTAACTGACAGATTATACATGTAAATGAATGCCCACAAAACTTTCACAGCTTAACATTTGTAGGGATGTGGGGTGTTTATGGGCAGCTGGACCAGAACTTCTTTGCGGGATGTGTGCTGTTGTAATTTATTGTTTTGGGATACAGATATTAGTTGGAACTAACAGTTCAGAACAGGTGGTTTAAAATGTAAGCCTTTAGCTACATGGTAACTCAATTTGTCATGACAATGTACTTACGTCATATCAGCCCATCATTATTTAAAGGCTTATACTTTTAAATAAAAAGTATGACTTTAGTCTTCAGCCTAAATTTTGGAAGAGGGGGGAGAGGTTTGCATAGTAAATGAACTTTAGTGTGAAGTGCTTTGTGTCTTTGTCACTGCACAAAGACAAACAACTTTTGTCCAATAAAGGAATTTTTCTTTGTAGCTCAATGAAGTCAGGATTGTGCTATTTCCAAATTAATTTCAAGAGCATTTCAAGAAAGTTAAGACTGCATCAAAGAGAACAGACAGAAGTAAAATTTTCCAAGGGTACAGGATATTCATAGGAGCTGCTGGTTGACATTTGAGGGCTGATCATGAAATGCAACCTTTTGTCTTTGCAGACCAGTGATAGAAATCTATCTTTGGTGTAAGTCATATTTTAAAGTATTAGCTGATTAAATGATCGAAACATGGTTAAATGTTGATGGACCCAATGCACTGCTTGTTGGCTTTTGGATTCTCTTCAACTAGTCTCCATTTTTTAGTAAGATAATACAATGGTTCCCTTTTCTATTAGGTAAATAGCTAAGGACATCACTGAAGCATAACTGACCCAAGTTCAGTCCTCTCCTCAGAGTGAGAAGATTGATGTCCTTGTGCAGAGGGATGTTGTGGCCTGAGAGGACAGAAGTCATTCTGTTTTTGAGGACCTGTCACTACTGTGCTCGAGCTTTACTTGGTGGAGAAAAGCTGGTGGGTGTTTGGGGTCAGAAGCAAAGCTGCAGCTTGGTCTGTGAGGCCAGTCACCCAGAGTGCCCTCTGGAACAGGTGATGCTCCAGGAACTGCAGGTGAAAGGGTGATGTGCTGCAGCTTCTGAATCACCACATCCCAAAACTCCTTCTTGGGGTTCACTGGCATTTGCAGGGGCTTGAGCGGGTGCCCTGTAGAAAAACCCTGTACTATAAATACCTAAAAGCAGTAACTTATTTTTTTATTTTGAAGGTGGGAAGGTATTCCAGAGGAGTAAGCATTTTGGAAATTTCTCCCTCAAGACTTGAGAAATGTTTTGGTGGTGGGTGGAGTGTCTTTGGAGTGTTGTGGGTTTTTTTTTTGGGGGGGGGGGGGTGTTTGTTTTTTTTTTTTAGGCTCTGCAGAGCCTGGAGGATCTTGGGAAGTCTCTGCTGTGAGGAGACAGGGGACAGAGCATGGCAGGAACCAGGCTGGCTGGCTGGTGCGTGTGTGGAAATGCAAAAGTGCAGTGGTGTGTCTGGGTAACTCATCTGCTGCTAAGAGGCTGTGGTATTCCCCTTCTCTCATTTTGCCTGTGCTGGAGAAGGGCAGCTATGGCTGTGGCTGGGCAGGGTCCCAGAGCAATGCCGTAAGTGCCTGCTGCCCTGGGCCACCTCAGCTGAGTCAGCGCTTGACTTGCTGCCACTATCTGCATTGGTCCTCACGGCTTGGAAGGCACTTTGAACTGGTGTGGCTGAGCTCTCAGTGGACTCTGCACCTCGTTGTGACAGCAGCACATCCTGCTCTGAGTCACAGATACCCTCTTGGGTACCACCAAAGGCTGAAATCCATGTCAGGGCTGCCACTGGGGACCTTGAGCTCATCCTGCACCTGCTGGACACCAGTGAGTCCTGCTGGTTAGAAAATAAAGCAAGAATTCATAATCCTGAGAGCTGTTTTGTATTAAAGGAAGCCCACGACTGGGGTTTTCAGCTCAGAACTGCTTGCATTCAGTGTCAAGTATATGGTCTGAAGTTTAAAAAAAAAAAAAAAGTTGTTTTCAATGTGAGATTAGTTAATTTAGAAGTCCCTGTGGGATGTGAACCTTCTTGAAACCTTGCTTCCTCTGCGTGTTGCCACAACATCACTCTGCTCATCCCACCCTGGTGGACCCTCTCTGATGGTCATGGGATAAGTAGGTCTTAGTGGTGACATTTTGTCGCTGGTGAGTGTTGAAAACCAGAGTGGATTCTTCTGCCTGTCACATGATGGGGTGTTCCTCCTAGGTAGATTTTGAAACATGATCTGCCAAGCAGGTTGTTACCAAGATTTCTGTTCCTGATGATTGAAGAAATGGACGAGATGTCACAGGAGTGGTTTTACAAAGTCCCTCATAACTCAGGTAGTGAGGCAAGGAATTTTTGCATTTACATATGAAGAAAGAAAAGTGCTGTTCTGTAAAATTCAAATTCTGTCATTTGCAATTAAAACACTGTGAAATGCTGAATTTTCTGACTTGAGGTACAGATTTGAAGAGTGGGATAACAGAAAACTATAGCTATAGTAGGCTGAAGAGCAATATTGTGTCTTGAGATATACTGGTTTTTTGTGTATTACAAGTTGGTTTTGATACTTGGGTAGCAACATGCCTTGCAATTAGTTTACTGTGGGAGGTCTGATGAATACCACCATCCAGAAGAAATATGCATAATTTCTTTCTTCTAATCAAATGCACATGTTCTGGCATAACGTGTAAGTTCAAATCTGTTCTGGCCAGCTGCCGGCAGAGTCCAGAGCCACTGGAACTGTAAATACAACAGACAAGTCGTTTTATGATATGAGACTGAAGAATTCAGCATTGGCACAGATCCTAGTGTGGTTGCTTTGGCACAGTGTCAAAGCTGATGTTTATATCTGTGTTTGTCATGCAAGATTAGTTAGCCTGGTTAATTATACACAGGAATGTATAATTTTTACTTGACAATCAGATGAGTATAAACTTGGGCATATTAGCACTTGTTTTTGTTCCTCATCAAATTATTCTCAATGACTTTTGAAACTTTCAAAAGAACTACTTCTCTGAAAGAGGCACTTGGAGAATCTTGTGGATTAGTTCTTTCAGCAGGGACAAGGTATTGGAGAAATGGATCAATATTTTATGGGCAGTGATGCACATATCTGTGTGTTCAGAGGCACGGGGAACCTGTTGGGAATGGTGTTTGAGTTAATACTCAGGTGTTGAAGTTGCAAGCAGCTTGAATTCAATACCTGCTGTGTATCATCACTCTTAAAAACCTGACTGTACTGCACTGGCAAACTTATTTCATGGTAGGCAGTGGCAAAAACATGCTATCTTCAGTGTATGTTACACCAGAGCCTTTGGCAGCCAGGAAGCTTCTCTAGGTCCTCCTTTCCCCCGTTGCCAGAGGAGAAGTCTGTATCCACCCAGCAACCTTTATCATACTGTGCCAGGAGCCTGTCCCTGTGCTTTACAGTTGTAGTCCCAAAGAAAGGCGGAAGGTGGTTAATCTTGTAAATGAAGGGAAACATCAGTACTCTCAGGCAGTGTAAAGATCTGAATGGTTTGTTTCTCCTGCGTTTGTGCATGCGTTTGTGGCATCAGGGCAATTTTTTTTTGTTGTTGTTGTCTGTAGTTTTGCAGTCTGGTAGTTCTTGGGAGTCTTACTAGACTCTGGTGTTACACAGTGGTGGCAAAGCAATGAAGTTTTCCACAATCTCTCCTATACTGGTAGTGTATTTTTGCAGTAACTTATTCATTGCTGTGCCTGCTCTGGTACCAGTCCTTGCTGGTACCATATCAGCTCTTAATGCCAGGGACTTGCAGAGGTTGCCTTACTGGTGTGTTGGCCAATAGCTTGATCATTTGCAAGCCCTAAATAAGAATGTGCCTCTCAGTTTGCTTTTGTATGAGGACTCACTGCTGATTGAATGCCAGTGTAACTGTAATACCGGTGCCATTAAGGCCTTTGTGTATGGGGGAGTGTTTGTCCTTTGGACTCATGGGGGTGTGTGTGCTGCATTGCAAGGTGCCATATCCTTGGGAGAGCCACTGAGGAAATGGCAAGATTCAGAGTTCAGTGCCCTGGCCCGCTGAGCTTGCATTTTGGGAGGGAGGAGAGCTGGCCACAGAATCAATTAGGTTGGAAAAGACCTCTGAGATCATCAAGTCCATGCCATGACCGAACTGTGTCAGCTAAACCATGGCATTAAGTGCCATATCCACCACCTCCCTGGACAGCCCATTCCAATATCTGATCACCCTTTCTGTGAAGAATTTCTTCCTAATGATCCTTGCTATTAATATTTGTACACCTTTTCCCATGGTAATTGTTACTGAATAATTCAGTCCATTACATACAGTTCATTGCTAATAGCAGTATATATTAAAATGGACATTGATTCTCATAACACTGATGCAGGGCAGGAGGTACACAGTAAAACTGGCTTGTTTCTTTGCAGTAATGATTCCAGTTGTGTTAATCACAGTGTCTTTATTTCATTTCACAGTAAACTCCTCTTTCTTTGACTTCCAAATTTGTCTGGATGGTGACTTAATGTAATACAGATTTATCCTGAATGTTTCTTCCTGAGAAATTTGCTTGATTTATTACATGAAAGTATCTTTTCCATCCTCTTCTTCTATATTGCACAGATTTTAAAAATTTTTTTCCTGAGGTGGTAGTGGTGTTCAACAGTACTGCAAGTCCTTTCCATATGTGTGTGGAAGGGATGAGAGAGGGACATGATGAAACCACAATGATCCAAGCATGAA
Organism: Entomyzon cyanotis; assembly: GCA_024500445.1. Lineage (NCBI taxonomy): Eukaryota > Metazoa > Chordata > Aves > Passeriformes > Meliphagidae > Entomyzon > Entomyzon cyanotis. The sequence continues at coordinate 25,402,367 of JAKEPQ010001030.1, forward strand.
TGCATTTTTAATTAGGTGAATTTTTGATGTTTGCTGCATTAACTTGATACACTTGGGAGAGATCAATGCTTTTATCAAATGTTTCAAGATGACTCTTACTAAGACAAGGTGCATTTTTCTTTTTTGTTTCTTTGAGGTATTCACTTTTTCCCACTCCTCTTGCAATTGTATTGACTTTTCCCACTGCGTAATAGGCCAGGGGCAAGTGGTCCCTTGGCACCAGCAGGCCCCATAGCACTCACCCATCTTGCATTGGATGGCTTGAGAGAATGAGGAGGTCAGGAAGGGAAGCCTAGGAGTAAGTATTACTGGCTTCAGATCGATAGAGAAGGAGGATGTGTGCATACCAGCTTGAGGGAATTTAAAGCCCTGGGTTGGATTTTGCATGACTGTAATCCTTCTGTCACAAAGCTGAAGACTGAGACAATGTTGTTAGAAAGCTGCCAGCAACACATCTCCCTAAGCTTCTGTGAAAAGGTTTTATTGGTAAGGTTTATTAGTAGAGGAGCTCTTGGGAAGAGTTGTTTCAGAAACTTTCTGGTACCTGTGCCTAGGGCCAATCACTGCTGTGGTGGGCTCCAGGGTGAATAACTGATGCTGTGGTAAAGAACTTGGTGGGGCTTGACAGAAGATTTTGACTGATGCATAACAGTACATAACAATTTGGTTTAGACCTTTTATTGCTTTGAAGAGAGATGATAGGGAGTTGGTCAGAAAATCAAGGTCTCTGTTCAGGCAGTGAGGTGGAGAAGGATCATGAAGGAGGCTCATGCCAGTAAATGATCTATCTCCTACTTTAAACTATTCACAGGCATGTCATCCCATCAGCATACCACTCGTGATCATTCCTGTGAATGAATTGGAGAGAACTGTAAGCCCTGTTTCCCCTCCATCACTCACACATATTCATCTACTATCTCTCAGTGACATAAAGGAGGTTTCTCCCCTACAGTAATTTTTCTCTTGACATTGTGCTTTGATAAGATTAGTAGGTGAACAAACTTAGTGCCAACATGCAAAGCACTTAGTAGAAAGCTGTTGATTAAACAACCTACTTGTTGCTCTGGTTTTTCACAAATAAAGTAATGCAAGAGATTTTTGCTGACTGCAGTGGTTCCATGGAAGCTTACTAAATGTTCATGTTTAGCCACCCAGATAAAAAAGAATAGTGTAAATTACAGGAGTACAGCATAGCACTCTATCTGCATTGACTCAAAACAGCACAGTTTGTCCAAAGCTTTGCAGTTGGAAATGGCAAAGTAGCAGTGTCTTTTGCCAAACATCAGGGAATTGCATCCTACTTTGTAGCAAAAAAGATAACCATTTTGGGTCTTGTATCTGTCTAGTTCATGTGAATCCTTTAGTCAAAATAAATAGTCTGTTTTCTGTGCTTTCTTTCTGGACCTGAAAATCCAAACAAGATATATGTCTGCATTTTTCCCGTCTGTAAGTCATAATATAATTAATCATTGCTTATGTGTTCTTGCACTGTAATTTTTTATACAAAGTGATAGGACAAATGTTTTTAAAGTTTTGGCTCCAGTTCAGCAATTCACTTAACTACCTTTTCTTATAGGCTCTTTCAAATCAATGGGACCTGAAGCAGATCTTCTGGTGCTTGGCTTAGAACATGCTAGAAAATGTTTAGAAAACTTCAGGAGAAGTTGCATTTCTTGTGCCATCCCTGGTCTTCATATAAATCTTTTTCTTACATTTGAAATGCAGGTCATCTTTTATGTGGTCTCTTGGGAGGCAGCAAGGAGTCTTACTCAATGAACTAGATGATTTTTTACTGACCTTTGCAACTTGACTGCCTTATGGCAACCTTGTCTTAATACAGCCAACAGTAGCAGTTATTCCAGTAATGCATACAGAGAGCTAGGCAGTGCACAGTGGGGAATGCCACACTGAATGGGAAAAGCCTGGGGTGTGAGAACAGTGGTCTTTGTGGTGGTCAAGGTTGGCATCAAGCTTCCTGACTACCCTGAGTCTCCAGGGAGTGAAGAGAGCCTCTTGCACAGCCTCTCACTGGACCATGTGGGTAGAACAAGTAGAGCAGAACCAGAGAATTTGAGAGAGAAGATATTAAAGAAACAACAGGAGGAGGGAAGTGTCAATTAGTCCTCAGCTTGCCTGTTCCTGGGCTGTTAACAACCCTAGGGTGTTGTGCTTGCTGCTGAAGACTGTGTAACTTCACCTTCCCCTTCTGATTTCCCACAGGAAATCTGGTAGAAGTGGTTTGAGAAGTGGAAAAAGGAGAAGCTTCACCAGAAATGCTGTAACATGTCCTGCTGTTAAGACATATATACCATGTCATATAAGCAGATATGCACAAACAGGACAGAGTTCCCCAAAATGTATTGTTAACTCCCTTCTTTACAATATTCACCAATGTTTCCACCTAAGTAAATTAACTTGCCCTCTGTCATCTGCTGTCTGGAGCATGTGCATGGTATCTCTGAAGCAGGCCAACAGAAGGGTCACTGCCTGGTTAACTGTTTTACAGATTTCCTCTTCATGGAGGAGTGGTGAGAGGATTTGTGAATGCCAGTCCTCCTTGCTAAATTTGGTGTAATTCAGCATTTCATGGTGGTCAAACGCTGAAGTCTCAAAGTTGTGCATTTTACCAATATATTTGAGTGCATAACTTGATGTTTAACTGGTGACCTAAAGGCCCAGTGCCAGTCTCACACTTGCACTGATAATTTCTTGGCAAGAGAAAAAATGTAGTTGATGTGGTTTTTCTGTTTGTTTCTTTACACTTGGATGTCTGCAACTGAAACAAATACAGTTTTTTTTCTTGCTGGCACTTGGTTAAAAGCCTGTTTCACTGCTTACCATCTGTAGAAGCTACTGCTTCTAGTTATGAGCTGTATTAGCACAGTGCTTTGGCTGCAGTTAGAGAAGGCACTGTTTGTGCTGCTGGTGACCATAGCTATGGGCAGACATAGTACCTACTTGACCCCCACACCTAAATGGGCATATGTAACCTCTAGCTCTGCCCCCCTCCAGTATCTGTCCTGCCTCCCCTCCTGTGTTTTCCAGCACAGAGATGCATTTGAGCCCCATAGCCCTAGCAAAGCCAGCTGCAGGACCCCCACCAAGTGGTTTCTTACCCTGAGCTTACCACAGCCTGTCATGCCTATGCAGTCACTATCTCTCATCTCCGTCTCAGGGAAGAGATGGGGATGAGGGCTGTTTCTTCTGGCTGCCCAACCAGCTGGCATCCTGGGAGAGCAGCCTCTGTCCAGCCTTCCAGCTTGGCTCAGGCTTGGCTTCCCCTGTAGTACATGCTGTCCTCTGAGTACATACTGCTCTTGTCACACTGGCTGCCAGACGAAAGATTATGGAGAGGAAGAGGAAAAAGGAGGGAAATGAACCAGAAAGACCACTCCAGGCTTTCTGCATCCTCAGGAAACATCCTGAACTCACACCAGAGAGACTGCTGCCCTTGCTCAACAGTTGCAGTGCTTCCTGCAAAAACTACCTCAGATGCCATAGAACATTAGTGCTTTAAGGCTCAGTCCTGAACTGGGCCTTGAGAAATCTCCCAAGGGCTGCTGCTTCAGTGAGTTGTGGTGGTGGCAATGACTGGGTAAGGCTCCAGAGGGAACTGCAGCAAAGCCGAGCAGCAGGTGTGAGCGGGCTGAAACCTGTCAGGCAGGGCTGTGTCCCTGTGCAGGGCCACTGCCCCAGCAGGAGAGTCAAAGCCTGTGTCAGTGGCCACAACACAGCTCTCGTTTGGGGTTGGTCTCTTCTGTCAGGTGGTGGCAGCATAAATCCATGGGAAACACTTGACCAGTGGAAAAAGGGAAGTGGGAATTCAGCAGCCCATGTTCAAATCCAGAATCTAATGTCCACAGCTGGGTTAAGAAGCAGACTTCCTTGTTTAGGAGTTGAGAGCTTTTGTGAATATCATTCAGACATGCAAATATAAGGCTGGCAGTCAGTTCGTTGTGTGTGCCTGTCTGTCTATGCATGCTTGCTTTGCTCAGAGTTGTGGAGTGTCTGGGTACACATACCTGAATGGTGCAAGTGCCAACTGTGTACATGGAGAGGGAAGGCACTAAAACACAAAGGAAGATTTATTTACTTTTTTTACCAATACATTTTATTGCCTAGCCTTAGAAAAGGTGTACAGTTATATTATTACAAAATTGCCTTGAATCTGAGTATCTTGTTTCTCTTTCTGCACAGAAAGACAGTGCCACTGTATACACACCTATTCACTTCAGTTGAGAGATTTCACTTTTGTAAAGTGCACGTGTAGACAGAGCACTAGAACTTTATGTGCAGGCAAAGCCTTAGAGGTAAAGACTGCGTGTTATTGAACCATAGTAGAAATTGGTTCTGATGGTAATCTGTTACAGATAATTTTAATGGCTTTTACCCTTGAATACTCATTCACACAAAATCCTATGTAGGAACACTGTTATCTAGGCAAGGTCCTCTGTTAAGGCATGGGTGAGCAAAAGATGTGTGGGTAGTGAGCGAGACAGCTTCCTTCCAAAATCAACATAGGAGATAACTGGTCTCATCAATTAGCGTTAATTTGGTGCTACTGCTGTGATAACAAGCACTTGAAAACGTTGATCTCTCTGTTTATGCAGCACAGTAATGTCTTAGCAGCCTCAGAAGCCCAGAGGGCTTTGACAGGGAGTACCCTTGGGACATATCTGGGGTACCTGCCAAGTGTGACGGTGCTTCTCTGAACCCTGCATTCCTCTCTGGCAGTGGAGGGTGTTTTTCACTGAGCCCAAGGGGGCAAAGGAAAATATCTCCCCCTGTGTGGTGCTGCCTCCGGTGCGGTGGAATCACTGAGGTCACAAGGGGTGTCCTGGGTGGTGGCTCCAAGGAAGGACTGTTCTTGGCAGCTGGGGCCTCCCAACCCCTTGGCACACCTGCTTCAAAGTGGTGGCTCATCACCTCTGCCTGCCAGGATGCCCAGAGCTGCCCCCGGTGAGCTCATGGGACATGTTTGAGGTGCTGCATACCGAATGTCAGCTGATAAAAATATTGTGGGCAGTGTTGCTTACTTGCCCTGGGCCCACAAGCTAAAAATAAATGGGTAATAATAAGAAAAGAATGTTGGCAGCTCAGGCAGCTCCAACACCAGCAAAAGTTTGCCTGTGTTGTGGCTGTCTTTCCTGACCTTTATTAACACAACCACAGGAGCATCAAGGAACATCAAAATATGCAGTTCTGTAAATGTTGCAAAAAAAAAAAAAAAAAAAGGAGGTAATCCTCTGGGTGACTAGTAGCAGAACTGAAAAGGTCTGATGTGCTGATGAAGAATGAAAGGCTGAAGTATTTCAGGAACTGTGAGATTATCTTTCTACCCCACAGATGAGAACTGTTCCTCAGAGGATGTCTGTGCTGGTTACCATGCTTGTATTCCCTGCTGAGAAACTGAATATACAGGGATGGTCCTTACAGATTTCCCTAATGAGCTTGCACTTATTTATGAATTTGCCTTTCTGCGGGGGTGGTGCTTGTCACGGTGTCCCCCAGGGCTCATTACAGGGGATGCTTTCTCCATCTGCATCAATTGCTTGGGATGTTTTCTCATTAGTGCAGCTTGGCCAGGTTTGGTTCTTTGGGGAGAGGAGGGGACTGAAAGAGTTTTCTGGGTGATGAAAGGGCTTCAGCAAAAGGCAAAAATAATCCTAAAATTTAATTAGACAGTATTTTTTTAAAGTGTGGGAGGTAAGCCTGTGAATGCAGCGGGAGGGAGAGACAGCCCAGTAAGAACGAGAGCCGAGGAGTGCCTTGAGCGCCAGTGCTCTCGCTGTGTGTGTGGGTTTCCCCTCTTCCCTCCGCAGCCTCTGTCTGAAGTGCACTCTGGAGTAAAGTTTGCATTTGATCGCCGATCGCCTCACGCTCCGCACGTAGCACTGTCGTTAAGCCATCATCTCGCTGGCCCCAAGCCAGGGCTCCGAGGCGCAGGGGCGGGCGGTCTTTCTAAACTGAACAGCCTTTATTGATACATCGATGCACTGCGCATGTTTACAGCTGCTAATTGGAGACTTAATCTGAATATCCTTGACTGAACTAATTCACTGGCAATAGCCTTTTAAATTTCAGGTCCTGCCGTGATGGTATGCCTGCTCTTCACAGCACGCTAATCGCTTCTTGGAGCGGCGTTGTCGCTGTGTGCATGCAAGGCACAGCGACCCGGTAACATCACAGACCAAAATGCAGTTTTAGGGCAGAGGAGGATGTGAAATAAAAGTCTCACCGGATTTTGAGTTTGCAGAAGATGAGACAAACACTTGAAATACCAGAGCAATGTGTCAATTGACATGTGCACAGACATATGTAGATTAATTAAGCATACAAGAAAGGAAGTTAATTCTTTTATGTATTACAACAGGCAAAGATGCTCATGGCAAAGACAGTTAGGATCCTATGGCAATTTCAGATTTGTTCCCTTAACTTTCAGTATTCTGTTTTCTTCTTGCTGTGCCCAGAGGCTGAGTATAGAGAATTTGAGTGGTGGTCTGAAAGCAGTGCTAGATTACTTGGCTTTTTCAAAAATGAGCCATGTAGATGATATACAGTGAAAGATGTATGCCTGGGACTCTTTTGCCCAGGAAGCCCCAAGTCAGATTTCTCTCCTTGGAAGCCTGTAGAACTTCTGTGGTTGGATCCTTTCACAGTTTTCTGAATTTCCCCTTGGCTTTAGGATCCATAGGATCTCAGGAAGTATCCAGCAATGGGGTCAACTCAACAGAACCCACTGCTGTCTCCAAAGGCTGGTCCACAAATGCTGCCTATTTGCCTGACAGTTGCAGATGGCCATTGCCTGCATGAGGCATGGCTGTTCCCTTGTCTTCCCATTTCACAGTGGCACTGCTCTGGCAGCCAGCTTGAACTTGAAGGGCATCCAGATTTATTTCTAGGTGTGTGTTCTGTTAAGAAAAATAATAAAAAAAAAAGTCACAGGCTGAAACAGTTCTTCATATTAATAGGAAAAAAAAAATCCCTAATAACTAAATGTTATTGCCAATCATAAGGAAAGCTTCCTAAGCCCATCACAGATTCATTTAACAGGGAGCTCATTTTTTAAAGCAGCGTCAGTCTGTGATCTGGCTTTCTTACAGACACATTCCATAAGATTTGAAAGCTTATTAGGGGCTCCTTGAGCTACAACTAGATAACATGCCAGTCATCAACAGCTGAGTGTCATGGAGATAATCCATGAACAGGGCTTTCATGGGTAGTTCTTTGTTTCCACCCTTAGTTCTTGGAAGAAATCTAACAAGCAGGAAGTTTGTCATCTTACAGCAATTAGAATATTATCAGGTAATTATCGACTTTTGGTTGGTAAGCAAAAACAAACCAGTGTCTTGGCATCTTTTTCCTGTTGATGAGAGAATAGTCTTTCCCACAATTCCCGCTCTCAGGATGTTCCTCAAAAAATTCTTTTAAAAAGTGCCTTTATGTACCTGCAAACAACAAGCAAGCTACAATGGTGCATGCAAAAGACAATAACATAAAAGGGAGAGATGAGGTTTCAGTTCCTGGAAGATCTGAACTGATGATCAAGGTTGCATGTAAGCAAGGAGAAGCAAGTACCAGATCACCTGGCTAAAATGCAATCCATGGAAACAGGATATTTTTTTATACAGTTACAAGTAACTGATTGAAGACTGATAACCCAAGTTACAGTGAGGAAATGAGGGAGCAGTTTCTCATGCAATACTGCCACTGAAGCCCGTTTCATGTGTTGCTTGAGTGAAGTGAGCAGGGTTTCACTCCCTGTTGGAATGGGTGAGTCCCTTTCCAACAGGCACTAAGCCAATATCTGATTTGTTGGTGTTTCACCATCATTTTCTTCCCCCTGTTCCTTCCCATTTCTACAGAGTATTAAGTTAGACCAATGTTCCTAGTTCCTGCTTCAGTATAGCAGTTGAATATTTTAACTTTCATAAATTCAAACAAGCTAATATTTAATAATACTCATGAATATTTTATACTTAACCATTATAAGCTATGCAGCAGAAAACACTTGGGTGCAATTGGGTGCAATAAGAAATTACTTAAGAAACACCCCATAAGTGTCAGACAAGCCTCAACTGAGAATCTCTTGTCTTTGATCATGAAATGTCAGACTACTCATGTTCTTTTAATGTAGAGCATGCTGGGTGTCTTTGCCTTTCTGGATGTACAGACTGTGCACATCTATGAACTATAATCAGATTGAGCGCAATATGCATTCAGAAATAAGACAATGAAGTGAAACCTGGTAGTCCCTATTTCCTAGAGGACTAGTCAAAAGTGATTTTTGCTTGTCCTCAAGTTCAGGACTGAGAACCATATATTGGGCTGAAATTTGGGAACTGTGCATCCAAATAAAAATATATGTGAAAGCTGCAGTGGCTACGGCACTGTTAATTCTTATTAACTCCTTGGTTTTCTAGACAACCATCATAGTAATATTGTAGATCAGCATTGCTTTGTACCTATGTAGAACCTTTCAACTAACTTTACAAGTAATTTCGGAATTTATCTGTTTGATGTCCAAGCTGTACACAGAGATGATCTACAACAGGGATCAAAATTAGATGCTGTTCAGCAACATACCGTATAAATCTGGCATAGAAAATGGTAAAGCATATTGTGGAGTCTTTAACTTAATGTGCAAGGGTGGTTGGTGTTGGCAGGACAGAGTGCACAGGCTAGGATTTTCTCTGCTGGTTGCAGAGATCATACTAATTCTGAGAGAAAAATACAGGATTAGTGTGGGGTTACAATGCCATCTATACAGTCTGCCCTGGGAGTGCACTGGGGCCCTGGCTTAGTGCTAGTGGGCACAGAGAGCTTCTCCTTCTGACCTGGTGTCACCACTGCTTCCTATTAAGCACTGTTCATTCCACTTACAAGCATCTTCTATCTGAGATATTTTCTGGAATGTTTTGATCCAAGTATCAGGCTGCTCTAGCACTGCTTATTTTGTGAAATGTAGCACAATCATGTCTCACAGCATGATCCTGGCCATCAGCTAAGAGAATTTGTTTTTCTCCTTGCTAGAAGCACTGGGAGGCAGGGAAAAATCCTCTCAATGGAACAGTTGTTTTTTATCTGCCTTCAAACTTTGCTAGTGTCTTGCAGTTTGACTTGCAGATTTCTCTGGCTCACTTGAGTGTGATACTTAGACTGAATGATAGATAACTTATTGTTGCAAGCTTCTGTGCAATGTGGAATTTACTGATGATTCCTGGGTCCTTACTAAAGCTGGTAATTGCTGGTTTTTTAACTTGTGGTTGATTTGCACCCTCTTGGGAAAGCTGGCGTCCCTGATAATAACAGGGCAGAAACTTTAGTCTTGATGATTTGCTTTTGGTTGTCCAAATCTGGTAGGGTTTAATTTATGTCTGTTGACTAGACTACTAGAGCATTCGTCTTCATATGGTGGTGTGTATGTGTGATTACAAAGGCATGCATCTGGATATCAGTTTTTAACTATTCAGCTGTTGTGTAAGACAAACTCTTCTTTTTTAGCTTAAAAAAGGGGAGTGTTGCAGGAATTTTCTGAGAGCTTACTGAAGTTAAGTCAACCAACAGCAGTTGTAATGGATTGTATTGAAGAAGAAAAAGAAAGCTAGGTACGTTCCTGTTCATTACTGCCTGCTAAAGTTAGTTTAATTAGTTTAGGTTTGGGTTGGTTAATGAAGGGAGAAGTTGCTTCCAAAAATGGAGCATGCTCTTCTGGACACAATAGCCAAAAGCATAGGAAACATTTTTTACTAACACTCCACGTGCACACATGGTAAATGGTTAGATTATTGTTATCGAGCCTCTGGCTTTTGTAGCTAGACGGTGCACTAAACTGGCAAATACCAGTGTTCACAAATTACCTAAATTAAGTCTGGGTCACGCATCTCATCTCCTGTTTCTTGTTTGCTTTAAATGAATCCAAAAGTACTGCTAACAGCTGGAGTCCCTGCTGAGGCCAGCTTGAGCTGCTCTGGAGCTGCTCCAGCCAGTGCTCTGATAAAGCTTGATATCATTTCAACAGTCTCTAGGAGAACCAGAATGATTTCCCTTCATTGTTTAAGGTTTCATTCAAATATTCGCTGTGCCAGAAAAAAGGATATTTCATTTCTGCATTTCTTCTTTCACTGCTGCTTCTAAAAAACTTTTTTTCTCTTTCCTTTTCTGAAAGTTAAGCTATAGTGTGGCCAGTAGTTTAGGATTCTGTGGGAATTGTTCCACTTAATCTCTGGAGACTGTGTGTTTCAGTTGCAAAAGGTGCACACTGTAAATAAATAAATTATGCATCAATGCTGGAGACAAAGCACATGTTCTGCTAAGAGAACATATCACGTGGGGAAGGCCAGGGAAAACTCTGGCCTTTTGCCCAGATTTCCATAGTAAACAAAGGACCTATGTTCCTTTAAGGTCTGCCCTTCAGTCTGCTGTTCAGTAGCTTTTCAATTGTGGCATTAAAAAATAGCAGCAACATTGGATTGATTTTTAGGCAGTTTGGTGATCTTGGAGTAATGTCTACTCTCCAAAGAGAGACTTAAGGCCGCCATAATTTCGTGTTGTACATCGACTTAAAAATGAGGTATTATCAGTCAACAAAGTTGTGTTCCCATTGTGCATCATCCCTCTGGTATGATGGGTCTCTGATGCTGTAGGTGCAGGCTGGCACCTTGGCAGCAGCTGTGCGGCACCCAGCTCCCCAGCACAGCCCTCCTGTCGGAACCACTGCCCCCTCTCCTGTGCACTCTCAGCTCTCAGCATGGCATGGTTTTGCATGGTTTGCAGGGCAAGGTTTTGGTAGCTCGGAGGCTACCAGGGTTGCTTTTGTGAGAAGCTGCAGGAAGCTTCCCCTGTCTGGCAGAGCCAATGTCAGCTAGCTACAGGATGGACCCTGATTGGCAGTGAATTAACCTAGTTTCCTCAGGTCTAGTCTGTTCTTCCTGTGACAATAACTGCTGAGTGATCTCTCCCTATCCTTATCAACCTGTAAGCCTTTCGTTACATTTTCTTTCCCCTGCTCAGTTGAGGAGGGGAGTGATGGACTGGCTTCAGGGGCACCAGAGTTATGTTTCCCAGTGTATGATGATCCCATTTTGCAAAAGGTTACTATTTTAATTGTTAGACCTAATGCAGCTCACTGCTCATGGGATGGGTGAAGGTGCCACCTGTGTGAAGTGCTGTGCTAGCAACTGGGATGGGGGGATGCATGAGGTGGGTTATCCTCACCAGTGAGGGCACAGCCCTCTCAGACCACTTCTACATTGCAGATGCAGTTGGCTTGTGGTTTCCATCAGACTTATGTCCTTGTTTTGAGCACTATGCTGTAGGCTGGCCCTTACTGCTATTATCAGGCTGGTAGTGAGATGTAGTGCAGCTGTGGAGCCATTTATAACAGCAGAATGACAACAGAGCAGACAGGATCTACAGCAAGGCATCTACTTAACTGCCAGGTGTGATGGAAGAGGGCTTGTTACTTGGAATTAAAGGTACTTGCTTTTGTTTAGCATAATCTTCTGCCCCTGCAGGCCACTAGTCTCTAGGCATCTGTGGCCTGAGGTGTGGAGAGTGGGCCCTAGTGACTTACTGCTGCCTGCAGATACTATTCTGGTGCTTGTTGTGAGGAGGAAAGTTAATTCATACACGGCTGACTCCTGCGGATAGATTTTGTTCTTGGTAGCAGAGGGTTCAAGGGATCTGCCTGGCTGGCTGGCAGTACCTTCTGTGCTGGTGCGCAGTAAAATTTGCTTGGTGATTAAACCAGCATGTGCTGTATTGTAGCTGGTCATGTGTCCCATGAGAACAGCTTTGGCGTGTGCTTGGAAGAAGAAAACAAGACTTCTGGGGATCCTAGATAAAAATTTCAGTTGCTCTTAGTAAAGCCTATTCTGTCAGTCTTCACTGTCAATTACATTATCAACTGTGCATGGCAGATCATATGGGTAGGTCATGCAAATGGTGAACAGTCATATCCTCATTCTGTGGGATAGGCATATAAAATACTGTTATATCCAAAGTTAGGATGTGATGGTCTGAATGGATGGAAAACTAGATTGGTAAAAAACTGATTGGATGGTTGGACTTTGAGAATCGTGGTCAATAAGCCTGGAGGCTGGTACCAAATGGAGCACCACAGGGATCTACATGGGACCTGTGGTGTTAAACACCTTTATTTATCAGTAACCTGAAGCAGATGGCAGAATGCATCTCTTCAAGTGTGTGGGAGACACCAAACTGAGGAGGACCAGTTGATGCCCTTGAGGGAGAGGATGCCACCAAAAGGGACCCAGATGGACTGGGGAAACAGGCCAACAGGAATCTTATGAAATTAGACATGGGCAAATGCTACTCCTGCCCCTGAGAAGGAAGAGCCCCTTGCAGAAGTACAGGCTGGGGGCTGCCAGCAGCTCTGCTCCCCAGGGGAACCTGGGAACCCTCAGGTGGACAGTGAGCTGAACATGAGCCTACAGTGTTCTGGTGGACAGTGAGCTGAACATGAGCCTACAGTGTTCTTCCTGCACTACATACTTAGGGGAGCACAGCACATAGATTGAGGAGTGATTATCACTCCTCATCTCTGCGGAAACCACATCAGAACACTATCTGCAGTTTTTCAAATGAATTTAGTCCATTTCCCATCAGTCTTGCTCCTAATGCTGGCAAGCAATCTGGAGATGTCAGAGGAGTGTGAACAAGATTTCTCTTGCGACAGCTTTAGTGGTGATCAGTACCAAGCAGCCCCAGCAGTGAAGAGTGACTCTGAGACAAAGATGTAGTATCCTACTAGCAGTCTCACCTGCTCTTTCCTGCATTCTGCTTATGCTGCTAATCATGTCAACTAAGTTTAATATGCTTTTGCTGTAAAAAAAACTTCTAAGGCCTGTTGATTGTCATGTGGTTTGGAGTAATTTGTGTTAGGCTTATCTCATCATTCAAGGTGAAATTTAAACCATGAATTAAGTGATTGTATCAGCAAGTCTGAAGATGATCAAAGAGAGAAGTATGCTCTGAAAGCTGTTTGGTTAGTTCTGTGGCTCAGTTCATGAAAGCAAACATGCACTGCCCTGTGCAAACACAGCACAAAGGAGTTCCAGCCTTTTGCAGACTTTGCTCTGTGGACTTTTACCCACACCTCCTGGGGACCCTCACTTTGTGTTGGACATAGGGGTGTATATGACAGCTACTGGAAGATAGGGATAGGGAAGGATGGTGGTAGTAAAGCATGACATCTTGGGATTGCTTTCTACTTTCATTATGACTGGAAAATCAGTTTTGCAATGACTGCTTATCTTTAGAAACCCAAGCAAATTTCAGCTGAAACTGCCTCAAAGTCACGTAGCTTGTAAATGACAACAAGCTTGTACCATACATACTAGTACTTCAGTTTAATTAATTTTTTTTCCTTTTATTTTAGTGTGTATATTGTGAATTATAAAGGGTATTTATTTTCTAGTTTGGAATTTTACACTGGCTGAGCTGTTCTCTGAAAGAATTTTGTGAAAAGACACCATCAGATGGTGTCTGCTCTAGGTTTTGGATTGGTCATCTGAAAAACACTGAGCCAAACTGGTGGTGGGAGGATACTTAGCAAATTAAAACTGAAGGTAGGCATCTTGTAGAATTAATTATTTTACAATCTTTATCTTTCAGGCTATGGTTGCTTGCTATCCTGGAAATGGAACTGGGTATGTTCGTCATGTGGACAATCCAAATGGTGATGGGCGCTGCATCACCTGTATTTATTATCTGAATAAGAATTGGGACTCCAAGGTGAGTAAGCCATGGGGCTGAGACAGAGCAGGAAGGAAAGAAAAACTACTTTGGAAGCAGAGCTTTGGTGCTGTCTGTTGTTTCTGTGAAGTCTGATGAACTTCTGAACTGCTGGTCCATTCTTCATATGTTATTTTTTTCTGGGTGTTTTTGGCAATCCTTTGGAAGTAAGAATCTGAACTGTTTCCTTATTGTCCTGTCTCCCACCCTACACACACATACTGCTTTGTTTGTAGAATAAAGCTATAGGCACTGGGCTGCGTGCTCTTAACACTTTGTTTAGAGGAAACAGCAGAAAAAGAAAAATAATCCCCTACAGAATAAATGGATTCTGGGAACAGAGTAAAATGACAGCCCAAACTTGTGACTTCATCATCCTTGATACTTCAGGCTAACTTGCAGAAGATATTCAGGCAGTTTCCTTTGTAGTTTTCTTATTTGTGAAGCAATGGGGCTTAGTAAGAGGAACAAACACATGGTTTGATTCTACCAGTGGGTCTCTTGACAGGATGGACCTCTTGTTTCTTATATTACTATAAGGCAGTTAACTCAGCCTTGAATGTGCCATACCTTTAAATTAGAAAAAAAAGAAGGGTTTGTGAAATTGTAGGAATTGCAAGTCTGTTGTCGTAATGCAGCAGAAATCATTCACATGGGTTATCTGTTGAAAATTGTCCAATGTTTTTTGTTTCTCTAAACTCTTTTTAAGCCAATATGCTCTTTAAGCACATGTAAATTCTGTGAACCCCCATAAGTGAGTTTAGATACAGAGGCAATAGCACTGCTGTAGAAAAGCACGTCCCTTTATGGACAGTATGACAGTGAAACCTCTCAATGTAATAAAATGAAGGAGGAGATGTATGAGGAAATGCAAACAGCCAATTTATTTTGTGCATTGCACCCCTGTTGAAATAGTGAGGAGGCACACAAGTGAGCACTAAGAAAAGCTAACGGAAATCCAGGACACTGATGGAGTTTATTATGTAGATGTGGTGGTGATTTTATGTGAGTGTATGCTGGCGGAGATGCAATATAAGAGTATAATCATACTGGGCTTTGAAAGCAACTATGTAGCTTTAAACCTGACTTAATAGTTTCTCACTGAGGTCTGCATGCGGTGTGGAGGTACCATGTCAGGTCAGTGCTGCGCTGGCAGCATCTTCCCTGCACTCTGTGGTGCACCATAAAGGTCTCCAAAGAGCCTTCTTAGCAGCAGCAGGAGGAGGCAGGATTCATCTTCATCTTTTGAAGTTTCTAGAGTGTGTGCAGATCACCAGACCTTTTCCCTGAAAATTGTGGCACATTGGAAAGACAAAAATTACATTGTAGAGAAACCAGGCCGTGTTATAAGTAGGGAAAGTGGTGTCTGGGAGCTATGATGCATTTGAGAAGTTTTACAAATCTAACAATAGAACAGACTTCACTCTTCCCAAGGTGCAAAAATGAATTCCTAAATGATCAGACACAAGTTCTGAAATACCATAAGCAGTATTGAACAATTGCTGGGAAGAGAGCCTGATCTCAGACTGGTCAGGTGGAGCAGCTTTGTGGTATTCACTGGTTCTAGAGATGTGACTGGAAGTTCAGAAGTTTCCCAGTGTTTGCTGTAGGGCTGATGTTACGCTGAAACTTCCAAACTGGGAAAATCATAGTGGCTAAGAGACACAGTAAGGTTTTTCCAGTGTTCTCACATAGCTGTAATGTTTATCATTAGATGTTTATTCTCCATTTGTTAATGTTGAGGGAGAAATCAGTCATTTTTTCATACGTGTATGTGGCTGTTTATATGTCTAAAAAGCAATATTTCCTCTTCTTTCAGCTGCATGGTGGAATTCTTCGAATATTCCCAGAAGGAAAGTCCTATGTAGCAGACGTTGAGCCGATTTTTGACCGATTACTTTTTTTTTGGTCAGATCGAAGGAACCCACATGAAGTCCAGCCTTCTTATGCAACCAGGTAAGTAGCATATTTGGTATTGGTATTTGGCTAGGACAAACCCCAAAGCTTCTACCAATATTTGTATCCAAAATTATGGCCATTGTGTTTAATTACACATGCATAAAAAAATCAACAGATTTTGAGTGAATTTTCTGGTTTTGAGTCATTGGGAATTCTCTCATTAAATAAGGAGGAGCAAGCTTGAATGATAGGTTTCCATGTGTGATGGAAAAAAAGGCCTGTAACCATTGACAGGAGAAATCTTCCAAAGCAGACATAGCTATTTAGCTGGGGGGTGCTGGGTTACTCTTTTGCCCTTCTGACACTACAGGGATTGTTGGGACTACCATCTGTCAGCAGGCTGTGAAAAGCTGATGTGACGCAGGGCAGCCCCCAAGCTGCCTAAAGGCATCCCAGAACAGAAAAACATGCAAAGGTCTGGAAGCTACTTTTGCCCTCTGTTACCAGGGGCTGTGCTCTCTTTTGTGCCTCCAGCAGAAATTCTCACCTATATTTCTATCTGACATTTTAAAATACACACTAAAATGCTGTCCATGTTTACCTATAAAGATGTGTCATTTTTATCCTATTTTTTTAGTCTGCTAATCCAATTTTTTTTTTTTGCTTTTTCCATGAGCATAAAACTCCAGTGCTCTATTTTAATATCAAAAGTGGAAACAAATGCAAAGTTTTTCTTTTATAGATATGCCATGACTGTGTGGTATTTTGATGCCGAAGAAAGAGCAGAAGCCAAAAAGAAGTTCAGGAACTTAACTGGTATGATTTTTTTCAGAAATGTTCACCAGAAAGGATTTAATGCATTTTGATATTTCCAAATTCAGAGGCAGACCAGGAATGATTCTGTAGCTAGAAGAGTATCTAATGCATTTTTAGAAAGCTTTTTCTCCTCTAATTGCTAGTCAGTTATTTTATGCAAAGTGGAGAAGTTGTGACAGAAGATTCAAGCCTGGCCCCAGAATCCCTGATGAAAAAAATGGGGAAAGTGGGAGACACAGTTTCTGATTTGAGTCCCAAATGACTGAGATTTTTTTCCAACCCTGGGTGGCCACTCCAGTCACAAGGAGTCAGCTCTTTTATTTGGGAGGTGTATTTTGCCTCCTCCAAACCTTGTTTAGCACAAAGTTGTGAGACTTTCACAAACTGTTTAATAGTTATGTTCTCTAAATGTTCTGGATGAATAGTGTCTGTCTTCTATATTAGTAAAGGGCAGAAGCCCACAAAGAGGTGACCCAGCTTTCTAATGGAAGCCACACTGCCTCCAACTGTAGTAATGGCATATGAGTCACTGATTGAGTTGTCCAGATGTGTTCCAACACCCTGCTTGGGACCATGATCAAGTGTGTGCTGTTCAGAGCAGTTTAAGATCTAGTCTTCAAGGGGCTGCCTCAGCTGGTTTGTCAACATGCAGTGTGGATAGGCCTTGTCTTTTTAAAAACATATGCAGCTGGGCAAAGTTGTAATTATTCAAATTATTTCAGGACAGACTGTTGTCATCTCTTTGCTTGTATGCAAAGCAGACACTGGCTTTACCCTTAAAGAGGATCATGAAATAGGGGCCAAGAGGCGGTAGAGGAAAATATCACTGATCTGGGGTCTCAGAGTTTATTGGGCTACTTAAGTATTGCATGAGTCATCTTCAATTTTCAAGATGACAAATGCTCAAGATCTTCGTGTGACTGTCCTTAATAATGTGCTGTGGGATCATACAGCAGTTCAGTCCTCCTAGTAGATTCATGCCATGATTCTGAAATGGAAAATGTTGTCCACTGAAAACAAGGTGACTTTTTCTGGTTTTGAGTTTTCAGATGAATACAGCCAGAACCCCCTACTTTAACTACTTCTTGCTTTTTCTTTTTTGATGTAGATGCAAGGAAGAGAGAAGCACCTCTTAATGAAGACTAATCAACTTCTGAGGAAATAAGATCCCAAAGATGACTTCCATTTCCAGCAAACAAGGACAAATCATTTTTATGCACAAGAATGCACTGGCTGTGTCTAGCATATGTGTCTTACACTGATGGTACTTAAGGCAGCCTCCTGTCATGCTGCATCTGGTTGAAGAAAGACTTGTTTTCTCTTTGCCTTTTGCTGGAAAAAATAACCAGGGTTTAAAAAAAAAAAAAAAAAAAAAAAAGAGTATCACTAAGCCTAGTGGTAGTGGCTCAGCCAACTGGCTTTTGATCACTCTTGAAACTGAGATAATGGTCATTGGAACTAGTGGTAAAAACCTGAGTCTTATTTGCACTTTATGGGGAAAAAAATTCTAGCTCAATGGGAAGAAGCTTTGTAAGTTTAAAATCAATGGCAGATTGCAAATGGGCACAGAGAGATATTGGACATGTGAAATTAAATTGGATATTTGTAGAGTGTCATTTTATGGTCTGTTCCAAATGGACCTGTTGATATACTGTTCGTCATTTTGCTGCACAGAACATTGGTTCAACTCTTCAATTATGTGACTTCCCACATTTTTGTCTACACAGTCATCGCATTTTCTGGCTTTTGTTTTTCAAGAGGCAAGTTTAGCTGTGCAGTTGTACTGCCCTTTCTGTCCCAGGACTGAGGGGAAAGTAGTTATGTATCTGTTCACAACTTTATAAAGCCATTTTTTTCTGTTTTGAGCAGGATGGGTTGTATGTTTTCTGTTTTCACAATTTGGTTAAGCAGCTGTTTTCTCCCAAAGGTCTGGTAAACTTGGAAGGCTTGTGGCACCCAATGCATTAGCCTTTAAGGCCAATGATATGTGAAGTGTTTGCTTTGCGAGTTCTCCATCTGCTTTGTTCTGTATGACACAGGTATGAATCTGAAAGGAAAAGATATGTTTGGCAGTCAAAACAATAGATGATAAATAATGGGTAACTTAGACTTGATTTTTGTGCCACATATTCTTAGTGAACACACTTGTTTAATTTTGCATGCATATGTAATTTGAATGAAACTGCAGCTCCGTTTCAATTGATCTGTTATGCCAGGTGACTACTACTACTGTGCCCAAGCTGTGAGATCAGAGTTATTCAATGGCAAAGCACACATTTTTTTCCTCCATTATTTTTTAAACTTATTAGGCTCAATGAGTAACTGGTGACCTGTGTCCAATCTGTCTAAGCTTCTACCACCAGCACTTACTATGCAGTTCAGAGCAGCTCTTAATGACGCTGGGAGCTGGCAGTGGATGTATTTATCACTCACACTAATTGTTCTCAACCTAATACACTCATTTGCATTCATTTTTATCTCATGTTGTCAGTGTGTATGTCAGACCCTATTAAATGTTCCAAACAGATGCCCCCTTCAGTGTCTCATATTTTCCTGTGCCACCTGCCCATGGTGGTGAAGGGGTCTGTCTGAACCATCGGCCCCTGCCCACTTCCCAGTGCTGTGCTGGGCTGCCGTGCTGTACTTGAGCTAGGGAATGGAAAAATAGTGTGTAATGGTAACTACTAAATGTCAGTGACAGAAGGGTAACAGCTGCATAAGACAGAAAAGAAATAACTTCCATGACATAAAAAAATTATAATAGAAATGGAATATTTTTTAAAGCAGTTTTGTGTCTTAAAGAAAAAAAAAAAAAAGCTGAGTGTCCTTCAGCCTATCCATGGATGCTGAATGTAAATACAGTAGTGCTAAGAAACCCCTTACTCTCTCTGGCTTCTCCCAGAGATCCAGATATGGTCTTACAGGCCTGACCACTGTGCACCTTAAGAGAGGAATATGAGGGAACATATGTGACAAATATTCTTACAGCTCAAGACTAGAAAAAGACAAAGAATAAGATAAATGTCCTTTAATGTTAGGAAAAAACATTTTTCTACTACAGTTGCTTCTAAGTAACACACCAGTAACTTGAAGGAAACTGAGTGATAACTTGAAATTCTCATTCTGAAATGTTCATATGGGAGGAGAGTTTGGGCTCTTCCTTGAGATTGAGAGGTACCCTTTGAAATGTGAGAGGTGTTGAAAGAGGCCCACAGGATTACTATTTAAAAAGGTGGTGGAATACAACCTGTTGTATTACTATGCAAAGTTGATAATGCCACATAAATTTGAAACTCCTACATGATTTTAAAGGAGGAAAACTACATAGAGCAGAGCAAATACTGCTTTGCCTGTAGAAACCGTAACCTTAAAGATAAACTAGAAAACATTGTTAGTACACATCTTACTGAAGCCTGGAACAGTGGAAAAATAATGTGGTGGGAGGGGAAAGCTTTGTGCAAGGGCTCAAAAAGGAAGGTACTTCAGTTATCACTGGTGCTACCACCAGGTTTCTGCAGTGGTCAGCAGCACATGTGGTGGATGGAGCATGGAGCAGTATAGTTGCGTTTATTGTAAATAAAGTACACATTTTCAATTTTAACCAATATCTTCCTATCTGTGTAGAAGACAGAGCAATTATTCTGTGGCAGAGAGCATTGTCTTTATTAACACATGTAATCAAAGTGCAAAAAAAGTTGAGGGCATGGGATGTTGAAACCAATTCCTCACTCCTCTATTTCAGATCTCTACTGTGTTTCCAGTGGGATGATCTCCTTGACGAAGCTGTAGTTTAATTGGGGGTGGGGTGTGGGGGGTCTTGGTCATGTAGGAATACACAGGTGTGATGTTTTCTACATAGATTTCTCTTGCCTGTCTCTAGAACTGTTGCTAACTGCTGTGTAAGAATGAAATTGTTTGTCTATGTGAGTGAAAGCAGGCTGCTACAGTGGGGAGGGTACTTCAAAGAGGCTTTTTCCTTGTGTTTTGTCTTCATAGCAAACTGTTTGAATCAAATTGCTGAACAGCACTCCTCAGCCAGTTGTGAAAAAGAGTGCTTTCTCTAAGGCATTTATCTTTGAATCCTCCAAAAATTCTGGGGTTTTTTTTTTTAACCTTTAGGTAATGTGCCTTCATCATTCATATCTGTGAAGATGCCACATGTGCATGTCATGAAAGTTTTTGATGGCTCTTTAAAAAACATGGTTGCCTTTTCAAATGCAGTTGTGTGGGAAAAATGCGCAGAGCCAGTAAGCCACAATTTTCAACTGGTGGTTTTTGTTGTGCAGGGAGGAAAAATGGCCAGGAGTCAGTGCTGAAGATCAAGAGACTATTTTTATGCTTAAACCTGTGACCACTGGCCTTTTGAGCAAAGTAGCCTGTAACCTTTTGGTCTAGATGACTTGTGGTTTTTTGAGGAATGACTTCTACAAAGTAGTGTCTAAAAAGGTCCTCTCATTTTTTTTTTCCTTCTATTTTTAAACAGTTTTAGTCCTTTCTGATTGTGTTTTTTAAAATGTTGGAATATATGATTTGTATTTCTTGTTGTTGCAAAATAGCTGGCTATAACACCACTTGCATCTAGAAGAAGATGTGTCTATTTGCAGGCAAATAACTAGTTCTACTTTGACTGTCGTACTCCCAGCAGATATCTGAGAGTGAGTTATGACTGCATCTTCTCTTGTCAGGTTGTATGCTGGTCAACAATGCTGGCACTTTGCATTGGATTCATATAGAAACCCCTAGAACACATCACATTTTGTGTTCCTGTTACTATTAAGAAAAAAATGTAGCAGGAGTCAATAAACACTGGCTCATGTTAAACATTGTCCTGTGCAAATCTCTTCAGTCTTGTGTCTTACTGTGGCAAGGGATGCAGTGGGTGGGTGCAGTGCCACACAGCTGCATGTAGGGTGACACGGAAATCTGTATTCATGACTGTCTTCTGCTGTTGGAGGGGCCTTTTTTGTTGCCCTCAGCTTGGCACATTTCCTTGGTCACTTCCTGCTATTTTGAAGTTATTTACCTTGCTAGTGACCCTCTTCTTGAAATGCCTATTTGTTTTCATGCTCCTGTTGAACCAGATAACATTATCACGATTCAATTGTTTTCTGATGAATTTTATTTTTAACGGTGTTCACATCCTCCCCCTGCTACTTTTCCAGTCCGAATCCCACAGTTTTCTCCTGTGGCTGTGTGGGAGACTTCTCACTCCCACTAACAGTGCAGTTGAATGAAAGCCAGGGCATTTTCACTCACTTGGTAGAGCTGTGAACTTTCTGATTCCTTTGCAATGTTATGAATAGTGAGAATTTTCCTATATAAAACATGGTTTCTATCATGGAAGGCTTGGATTTGACTTTGTTTTTTGTTAAAGAGGGGAGAAATGTCTAAATAATTTACCGCTTATTTAAGCATTTCTTTTAGACTGAGGAGTTCTCAGAACATGTGGAGAAGACCTATGGAAAGCAAAGGGGTTTTTCTTCTGAGCATGCTCCTCAAAGAATTAAGGTTTGTATAGGGACAGATTGAGAAGAAGCTGGCCGCTAGCCATCCAGCTGCCAGGGACTTTGAACTCTGACTAAACTTTCTCTAAGCAAGTATGTTTGCAGTAATTGTTATCTTACAGCTATTTAGGGGTTTCTTTCCTCCCCCACCTACCCAAAGGGATATGGCTAAATATATTTGCACTGACAATTCTCATGACTCTTCAGAATGCATCTGATATCAGAGGTTGCACTGAAAATTGCAAAGTAGCATGACAGTGGAAGAGAGGTTAGTAAAAATTGATTCCCCTTTCCCACATAATATTGTCTCTATGGAGTACTTCCACTTCAGAAAGCTGGTAAAACTCCCATCCTCTTCCACAAAGCATAGATAAAGTTTTTTATCTGTCTTGTGGAAAGCAGGGATAATTTCATCTGCATGTCTGCTTATTTTAAACAAAGCTGGAGATGCTAAATGAACTACACTGGGTCAATTGCAGCCAACAGCAATTTTTTGGTGGTGGCAAACACCGTCATTGCCAGCATGCCCAGTGCTCCTTTGGTGGGCACCCACAGTCTTGTGCTGGAGAGGAGGCAGTCTGTGATCCCTGATCTTAGCCAACAGCCTGGACGCTGATTTGACAGTGGGGGAGTCAAGAGTGTAACTGGCTCTTGAAAGCCTGCTGTGTGTGGGGCTGGTGAGAAGCATGGAAAGAAAGACCCTGTTGTCCAGACTAGTAGAGCTCTGAAAATCACTTGTGGTTACATGAGTTCACAGCTCCCATCAGGCTGCTGAGCAGAGGGAGCAAAGCAGAGAAGTTACTTTTGAAGCCAGACCCGAGTTATCCCCAAGAAGAGTGCCCAGCTCTGAGCAATGCCATGGGAGCCTGTGTAGAGTCTGGTCACTCCTGTTCTTCAGGATGGGTTATCCCTTCCCTGGCAGAGGATGTTGAGCTGTTAAAAGTTGATGAGAGACAGTGCTTACTGTCATTGTCCCCTGTTGCTGAACCAAGTAGTTGGTCAACTTCCTAAAAGGGACTTGGCATTCCCTGCAGCACCAGTAGGTTGTCTGTCAAGGACATGGTGCTGATCCACCTTGTGCCTGGGAAAGGCCTGGTTAGAATGTAATCTTGCAGGGTTGTGTGGCACGCAGTTCCAGTGGGTTGCTTTTAATTTCCTAAACACTGTGCTTTCTGCCAGCTTTGACACTTGTCCCACCTATGCAGTGGTTCAGTGGATGACCTGTGTTCATCACTGTGATATATAGTAACACACCACCCCGTGCTCCAAGCAAGGAAGAAAATGCCTGCTGTTAAGAGGTGCCAGGAGCTTCTCTTATAAGGAGAAAAAAATCTAGGGAAAAAAAATTAAGACATCTGAGCAGGCATTTAATAGTCAAAGGAAAAGTCTTAACAGACTTAAGCTCTGCTGTCTTCAGAGAGTTTTCAAAAGCATACTGCAAACACTTCTGTTTCAAAGCTTGTGCTCC
This sequence comes from Entomyzon cyanotis, assembly GCA_024500445.1. NCBI lineage: Eukaryota > Metazoa > Chordata > Aves > Passeriformes > Meliphagidae > Entomyzon > Entomyzon cyanotis. The sequence continues at coordinate 25,425,812 of JAKEPQ010001030.1, forward strand.
TTTATCTGTGAGAAGCTAAACACTGGCTAATTCTTTAATTAGTTCCCAACAAGATGCTTTTTTTCTGTAGCCAAGGCTTGCTACAGGATAATTATGTCTTTAGTTTAAAAACAAGTGTCAATACAGAAAGTTGTTCTGATTTCTCTTTCTTCAAATATTTTATTTTGCCTTCTACTTAGCTTCCACTCTTCCTTCACACCTGCAATATCTTTCCTTGATTTGGGAAAGGTTGATTACTTGATTTTTAGTTCCCTGCACTGCAATCCTGATGCACGGACATTATGGAGCCAAGCCAGTGCTGTGGTCTGTGGTGCAATTGTGCAATTGCAGTGCTTGGGTCCCTCCCAGGGCCAAGGAGATGGAGGAATCTGAGCCACCATCAGTTAAGCAACTCAGCTTCTTAAATTGTAATAACTCTGTGACCCTGGGTGCCCAAGTGCTACACTGCATGCCAAAGATCTACATTTGGAGCTTCCCAACCTCCTGCCTACAACAGGCAACAAGATCTGCTAGTTGGTGAAGAGCTGCCTTAGTCTTTACAGTGCTGAGCGGACATGAATCTTTTAGGCCTGAGTTCCATGTGGATGCTGTGATTTAATCCCAGCCAGCAACCAGGTACCACACAGCTGCTCACTCACTCCCCCACCAGCTGTACTGTGGAGAAAATCAAAAAGGTAAAAGCTTGAAAATTTGTGGGTTGAGATAAACATAGTTTAATACAGAAAACAAAAGCTGCACGCACAAAGCAAGCAAAAAATTGTCACTGCTTCCCATGGACTCTTCCCAGGGACAGGCAGGTGTTCAGCCACCTCCAGGAGAGCAGGGCTCCATTGTGTCTAATGGGGACTTGGGAAGACAAACCCATCACTCCAAATGGCCCAGTCTTCCTCCTTTCCCCCACTTTATACACTGAGCATGATGTCATACGGTCTGGAATATCCCTTTGGTCAGTTGGGATCACATGTCCTTACTGTGTCCCCTCCCAAACTCCCAAGTACCTTGCCAGCCTGGCAGTATGGAAAAGCAGAAAAGGCCTGGACACTGTATGTGCGTTGCTCAGCAATAACAAAAACATCTCTGTGTTATCAACCTTGTGTTCAGCACAAATCTAACACACAGCTACTGCAAAGAAAATTAACTCTACCCCACCCAAAGCCAGCACTGAGACAAAAGCAGGAGGGAGAAGAATTGCCTGTCTACCCTTCTCTGGTCCCTATCTGTCAGTGCACGGATGCAGGATGCCAAAGGTTAGACACCAGGCTTACCCAAGGGGAGAGTCAGACTGGCTTCATTTATCCCACAGGAGAAGATTCTCAGTATTAGGCTACACAGCATGTCTATGTGGTGAGGGAGGAGTGTGACCTTTCTGGTGAACCCATTGAAGTTGTTACATTTCTGAGGGAATAAATATCTTTTCATTGATTCAAGAGAAAATTTATGTGAACTCGGATTTTGTGGCTTCTGTCTTCAAGAAAGATGTGGAAAAAAATATTCCCCTATCAGTCCACTGGAAAAAATGCGTATGATGAGAGACCTACAAAATAGAACCTGTGGGGACAAGCTAAAAGACCTGTTACTCTTCCTTCCAGGAACAAGTGGGAAGACAAGTGAAGGAAGAAGTTAAAGCTTTACAAGGGTCTTAAAATGTAGGAAATGTTACTGCAAAGAATAAGGGAGTATGTTCTCTATACCTGTGATGCATAACACAAATTATGGGATAAAATTGCAGCAAGGAAGGTATGAGTCAGCTGAAAAAGTTTTGACTCAGGAAAAGCTTTTTTGTGGCTGGGATGCTGAACCATTGGAGTGCCTGAAGATGTTGGGGAGTTGCCCTTATCAGAGATTTGGTTGGAGAAATGTCTGCCAGGAGTGATATAAGTAGAAGTGATATTTTTTCTTGGAGCAGTGAGTAAGGACCAACCAGGCTGAATCACATGTCCTGTGTTATGGAAATGTACGCACTGTTTCAAAGCCTGCATGGTCAAGACATCCCATGAATGGAAGAGGTTTGAGGTTGTCCTATTCCGGTAAAGGTTATGGAGACCACTACCATACATTGTTGCAGGATTAGGCCAGCTCTACCCTTGCCAAGGGGTGAAGTTCAGCCTGACCCTGCCATGAGGAGTAGTTGTCCCCTGCCCCTTTATTTCTGTCGTGATACACTTGCAGGTACCATGGGCATGCACTGTGCAGCAGGTCAGGCTTGGTGAGCACACACCTGAGGAGGATCCTGCTGCCTGGCACTGCTCTGTGCTGAGCAGCACCTTTCATCTTCCTGGGCAGCAAAGAGCTGAACCCATGTTTCCCACAGCAATGAGGCATTGGTATCTCCTTTTGAACTCACTCCCTGTTGGATAGTTCATGCAGGTTACACTTATCCTCTTATTTGTTGTCCAAACCTAAAGCTGTGGATTCCTCTCATGCTCTTTTTCCTGCCTCAAATTCAAGAATTGCAATTCTGAGTGTGATGTCCCTTTTTATCTATACTCAAGGTATAGTAGGAAGCAACTTTCCCTCCTGTCCAGAACCGCCATGAAACTGGTTGGGTTCTTTGTTTTCTAGGAAATGTGTAGTTATATGTCATCTTCAATTATTCACTACTAATGGAAATAATACTGGGGGGGGGGGGGGGGGGGCAGGGCGGGGAAGGGAATTATGAAGAAATATACTGTGGGGTGTCAGAAGATAGCCTTTAGGGGCATATGGTTTTAAAGGCAGGAACCTCCCCCTCTCTACGCAAGTTCATGTTCTGATTAAAAAGAATGTGCATGTGTCCATCTGAGAGTCAGCGTTTGCTACATCCATGAACATTTTCTCCCCTTTGCAAACCTGTGTTGATTTTCAAGTATATTTTAAATAATTCTCAGTTGAGTCATTAATTCACACATCTGAAACAACTTGAGTTAAGTAATGTGATCATAAATTCAACCACATTGAATATCAGTACTTGAGCTTAGATGTGTTTATTATTAATATTAAATACCATGGGTCGTTCTTGTAAACTTTTCTTTCACTTTTGAAACTGGCAGTTCATCAAAATTTTATATAAGGTTGGAACCTATACTATTGTTGCTGCTATAAACATGTTAATATCATAAGCTAAACATTTTCCCTTTATTGTTAGTGTATTTCCTTTGCTTAGTCTCTGTGAATGTGCCCAGGGAACACATGAAAATTGTTGGAATCTCGGCTTCCTTTCATTCCCCTTGTCAGCAAATCATGACCATAAGATGTAGACAAGGCCATTTTGGAGGGCATGGGGGTGTCCCCAGCCTCTGCAGGTGGCATGTCTTCCTCAAACTGGCTTGGCACTTTGAGGGGGTGGATCCCTCTGCCCACTGGACAGAGCACCCATGCCAGCACCCTGACCAGCATCACCCTGTGCAGCAGCACAAAGGAGACTTTTCTGCAGTCTTAAGACTCAGTGGCTCAATTTGCTGTCTCCACTGCTGACCTCAAGGTTTCTGCGCTATGATATTTGTGCTCTGTCTCCTGAGAGCTGAGGAATAGCTAAAAGCACCTCAGTTCTGAAGATGACTGGTCTCACCCAGACCTGTGCTTCTGCAGCAGCAATCCCAGGATGGGTTTCTAGAAGGACTCGCAGGGGCAGGCTGAGGTGTGCACCCCCTGCACTGCAAGATCCCATGCATTGCCATCTTTGTGATGGATGGATGACTCCATGACCATAGCACTGTGGTGCCCTCCCAGGCCTGGAACGCTGGTGTCAAGATATATGCCATGGACATCCAGCAGGTAGACATGAACTCGCTGTGGGCCGTGGCCTCACAGCTGCTGGAGGAGCTTGATTTCCTGTTGGAGTCCTTTGAGCTCCTGAGGCAGCTTAGGAAACGGTTCCAAGATAAGCTCTGTAGTGGGTGAGAGCTGTCAGGTGCCTGCTTCTCACCTGGGCTAGAAGACAACCTTCTGAGGGGTGTTTGGAGTGGCTGCCCTTGCTAACAGTAGCATAGGCAGGGAAGCAACCTCCCCACTGGGGAGGTGTTGGGATGGATGGCCTTTCCTCTTAGTCACCTGTCCTGATGTGAGATAAGGAAAGTTTTGAAAGCATTACAAGCATGTGTTTATATTCGTGCTGAGTAGCTCTGGCCCAAGCCAGGATGTTGTGGTAGCAGGAAATGTGGAGCTAGTTTCTCTGGGTTTGATAGGGCTGGGTGACACATCCCAGAGCCATATATATATTTTAATGACCATAAAATGGTCTGGCTCTAGCAGGGTCACCTCCTACGCAGACACGTGCAAGGCATCCACTGCATGTTTGTTTGTGTTTAACAGATCCCTGGCTGCGTGGTGCTACTCAGGAGTGTCTGGCTGCGAGCCAGGGGGCTGTTTTGCACCACAGCCGTGCTGGCACAGTTCAGAACCTGTCTGTCCCCCACAGTGCTGGCAGACTTTGCTGGAGACCTGGCATTACAGTAGTCTGGTGAGACCTTACCTGTTTCAGCATCTGTTGAAGGGCAGAAGGCAGCTGCCAGCCTCTCCCAGGCAGTGTTTCCTTGCCAGGGACTGCACTAGTGCCATGGTGAGTCTCAGCTTGCTGGATCTGAGCAGTCCAGGCTGACAAGATATCACTTCCTAGGGCCCTGATGTGCCTGGTGCCTTTACCTCCAGCGCTCTGCCCATTTCCTGCTTGCCCTGCTGCCCAGTTCCAATTGACTCTACAGGCTCCTGGCTGCACAAACACTCACACCTGGCTCCTGCACCACATTCCAGCTGAACTCAAGCTTATGCTTACTCAGCTCAGGTTATCAACAGTATCAGTTAATACTTAGTGTTGATTTGGCACTTGGGTATATTAGAAAGCTGGGATGGTTCAGAAGCCTGCCCTGCACAGTGCCCATGTCTGCACTGGAAATCAGCAGGTGAGTGTTGGGGCTGGAAGGGCTGGGGCTGTGTGGGTTGCCTGGGGGCTGTGGCTGCAGTGACAGGGCATGTGCCAGGGCTAGGGTTCCCATGTGTCTGACTGACCTAGTGCCTGATCTGTCTTGCTGGGTTGGACTTGTGTGTGGAGCAGGAGCACGGCTGCCAGCACAGCTTCATCAGCACCCCCAGCTCCTCCTAATGCATATGCAACCCAGGCTACAGGCTTAATGTGGGTGGAAAAAACTATTCTTGTAAAAACCCTTTTAAAACCCCAAATCTCATAGGGGTCTTGTAGTTACAAGTCTCTTGGAGGGAAGCTGTAATGCAGCAGAGGATCCAGGGAGGCCAGCAGCAGCCTGGGTGCTCTATTTGCCTGGCTGCTGCCTCCGGGTTTGGTAGTGATTGCAGACATTCAGCATTGCTAAATCCTGACCAGTCACCTGGTCATTACAGCGCCTTGTGCATTGTTCCTGTTTTGGTTGAGGCTACCATGATCTGGGCTGGTGAGCATTCCTGCAGGCTATTGCAGCACGTGGGCCTCACCTACAGTTGTCTGTGGATTGCTTTGCTGCTCAGAATCTGCCTGTGGCAGCGAACAGAGGCCCAGGAGCATCCCCATCTTCAGTACTGCCCCTGGGCCACTGAGTGACTTTGGGCTGCTTTTCCCAAAGCTGCTCTGCCTGGCCCTTGATAGCCTTAGGATGACATGTTAACGGAGAGACAGGTGGCAGAACAGGACACAACAAACTGCAGGTATATGTGCCTAATGCCAGTGAATTTGCACATCCTTTAATTTTGAAATTGACATTAATGACACTGCTTGTCAGGTTTAGCAGGGTGCCCAGAGTTGAGCAGGTGGGGATCCTGAGCAACATTTGCTGGAAGAATGAGTCCTGCAGATCAAACTTAAACTGCAAGGGTGAGCCATGGCATCGTTGTTGCTTGTGCACCATGCAAGACTACAGCTTGAATGCCCTTCAGTTGTTCACCTGCTGTCTTAAAACACACTTGCACTGCAGAAACCTGCACAGTGGTAGCCATCTAACTTGTCTTTCCTGAACACCTGGTGCTCTGCAAGAAGCTGGTCAGCACTTTCTGTCATGGTTCTGGTTGCACATTGAAAGAAGTTATCTTCTGCCAGTATTTAAGATGAGATTGCTATACAAGGCTTCTCACTGATGACTGGTGAATGTGAAATTTTCCTATTAGAAATGTCTCAGAACATAAAACAATATCGTCTTGAAAAGAATTTAGTATGAGTCCTGGACAGAAAGTAGTGCCAAAGCCATTCAAACCTTTTATTTTTATTCTTTGCAGTAATTAATTGCACATACCAGAGCCTACACTTGTCCTTTTAAGTATCAGAAGAAAGATGATGAGAAAAGTTCAATAAATCAAACATGGAAGTGTTGCCACCAAGTGGTACAAGCTGTATTAAGCAATGGCTCATAACTTCTAGATCACAGTGATGTATCTGAGATGCCCTGATGTTTTATAAAAAGGTTCCTTTTTTGCTTTGTTTAGCTATTTCTTTTTTTGTGATTTATTTTACTTCCCGGGATGTTAAATGATCGTGCTTGCACCCATCTCCATGGAGTCACAGAGTTTATGACATGCCTCTTTCAACTTCTGGAGCTGCAGGCAGTGGAGAGGCAAATATGAAGGCAGTCCTGGATGCAGTCCCATGTCTTGTTGGGATGTGGCACATCCCTCCCTCCTCAGCCTCACATATGAGCAGAGAGAGTGGCCCTGCAGTGGAATGTGTCCCACAGGCCCTGAAGACTGGCTGCAGAATGTCCCAGCCCTCCCATGACATTTCTAGTTTAACCCATCCTGAGGGACGTGGGCACTTTTGAAATCATCTGCAGATTTATATGTTTTTTGAATGATGCTTATGTGTGTGCTACGGAGTTTTGTTTTTCAGCTCAAGTACTAAGTATGTTATACTTTAGCCACATATTTTTCATTACTGTGCAGGAGCTGAATAATGCCCTTTGCTTCCCGGCTGTTTAGAAAGCCTAGATTATTAAAAAGAAAAAAAAAAAAGGAAAGAAACTTTTTGTGGAAACAAGACTGAGGTACTTTGCTATTTATATTGTGAGGCACACACTATTCTTGAGAGATGGCTCTCTCATGGGAACAGGGAGAGTTCCAGAGACACTTGGGGCACAAGACAGCAAAAGGCAGTATAGGGAGGGATGCAGAGACTTGTGCACACACACACACAGACACACACACACACACACGGATCCCATCTCTGGACAAGCTTATTTCAATCCCAGCACGTGCCAGGCGTGCAGAGGGTCTGCAGGTCTCACACCCTTCTGCTTCCCATGCAGTGTGGCCTCTGGCACCAGCAAACTGGGCAGCTGAATGGTCCTTTCTGCTGGTGGGTGCAAAGATGAGAGATGAGGGTGGTGCCGGAACGTGGAGACTTGAAAGTAGTGGTGGACTGTGATATAGATAGTGGTGGTAGTGCAGTGCTGGATTGGCTGCTTGGATAAGTGAAACATCTGGAATAGGAGCCCAAGAGAAAAAAATTAGGTAAAAAAATGCTTTTTCAAAGCTGACATATTTCCTCAGCTTTTTTCCCAACAATCTCTCCCTTTATCCCTCTCTTGTGTTTCTTAGAGTGCATACCTGAATACTCCTCCTTTTTTTTTTTTTTTTTTGAGCATTGTCCATGTTGCCAGCATTATCTTCAGACCAAGCAAGTGATAGCAAAAGGAAGAATCACTCACCAAGCTCCTTTTATCCCAGGTCAAGTCTTTGTTAACTACAAATCACAGTAGAGGAGTTAAATTAATACAGTTGATCTCCTGAAAGGAGATTCACTAAAAGGGAATTAGTTAATATGTGTTAGTGAAACCTGGCAGGAAAAAAGCTGTCCAAAAATCTTGCTGCATGATTTCCAAAGGTCTTACAAGTGTAAGTGTGAATATATTTCAATTTTATTTTTTGATACTATAAAGAGAATTAAAATAAATGCCAAGTGTGATACTAAGCTGAATAACACCTACCTAGCATTGTTACCCAGAGGGAAAAGATTAAAATTAGGGTCATATTTATATAAAATATGTCTTAACAGGAGCAGGTGGATTTGCCTATAATGGTTTATATTTTAGTCTGTTATGCAGAGTAAGTTTAATATGACCATTTATGAATAGCTAACTATTTTCCAATATGAAGTTTCCTCTTTAGACATCCCAATTGCATGTAGTTCTTCCACTTCTTATTTGTACTACTGCTCCTTTAAAAAATAATTAATACAGATAAATAAGCAGACAATTTAATATAATAAATTCACTAGCAGATGAAGTAATTATTTTGGAAAATAGTATAGCAAAATTATGTTTTCTTTATTTTCTTGTAATGTTTTGCAGATGGAAGAGGCAAAATCTTTAGATAGAGTTTGTTCTTAGCTATATCGGTTGTCTGTCTGTATATCTGTTGCATCTATATTTGTAAACAAACTATATACTTCCCCCCCCCAATAAATTTTTTCTCTTAGTGTAGAGATACATAAATAAAAACTGTCATAAAACCATATAAAAATGAAACACTAAGGAGCCACTGGACAACTATGGCTTCAACTGTAATTCTGCTCATTGATAAAGGGTAGTTTTAAGCAAGGTATTTGACAAAGGTTTAGAACCATCTTATTTTTACTGATATTTTACAAAGTCCAGGAAGTTTTTCTAGTTGTTTCTACTTTTGCTTATGGTGTAGTTACAGTGCCCGTACTGCAGTTGTTAAATTTCTAGTGAATACTGCTCTGGGTCACGTTGAAGAAAACAGAAATGAAACAAAATAAAGGAAACCCAAAATACTGAAGCATATTTGGTTGAGCAGAGTGTGCATATTTTTGTGATCAAAATAGTAGGCCAAATATTGTAGAGCTATAGTGGGGTGAGACCAAGTTTGGAGGCAATTTGCCTAAATTAAAATGACTATGACCAATAGGCAACTCCCTAGCAGCAAAGCCATGTCATCTTTATTTCAAGGCACTAGGTGACAGCTGTGGCATGCAGCATGCCAAGGGCCAGGATTGTCATCTTTGGACATATCCTGGTCCTGCTGATCCTGTGTGCATCTGGAAGCAGATGCACTTGATTCATCAGGGACGAGGGGGTGAATGATTGGGTTTGCCACTACTGACTGGCATGGCAACTGAATTAGGTAAACAGTCTTCTAGGCTAACCTTTGCAGGTATCTGGAAGTCCAAGAATCAGAATCATTTAGGTTGGAAGATGCCTCTAAGGTCACTGAGTTCAACCAACAACACTGTGTTTGCCATTAAACCTTGTCTGCGGTTTGCTTGTTTTACAAGTCTGCAAATGAGGATTAAACCTTGAAAATGACCTCTGAAGAGCAGCAAAGAGAAACATTTTTTGGGCTTGAATGTTTCACTTGATTCGTTTGTTTTGCAGCTGTTTTTGAAAAAGAGGAAAAAATTATCATGGGACAATAAATCTGAAATACCTAAACTTTCCTTATTTTTGGTGTATAAGAAGAGTCTTAAGCATTTAAGTAATTGAGATATATGGCTAATCTACTTTCAACCCTGCACTTTAAATTAGGTACAAATGTATTAAACGATTATAAAACAATTGTCATATCAGAACTACAGGGCATGAATGTCAACACAAAAGACCTTTCTAGACACCACTCCTGCACACTCAGTGAATGTGTACATTGGAGAAGCCTGTTTCCACATATGGGATTTCACCACTGTGGCATCTTGTCCTGCCAAGTCCCCAGGGCAGCACACAGCAGGAAAGGATGCTCTCACACAGAGCTGCTTCAAGTTTTCAATGATATCTGAAGCACTTTTACTTAGAGGAAGCAACAAAGTTGGTGAACGGCTTTGAGGGAAAACTGTATGAGGAGTGGCTGAAGTCACTTGGTCTGTTCAGCCTGGAGAAGACTGAGGGGAGACCTCATTGCAGTTACAACATCCTCATAATGGAAAGAGGAGGGGCAGGCACTGATCTTTCCTCTGTGGTGACCAGTGGCAGGACCTGAGGCAATGGCCTGAAGTTGTGGCAGGAGAGGTTTAGGCTGGATATTGGGAGAAGCTTCTTCACCCAGAGGGTGGTTGGGCACTGAACAGGCTCCCCAGAGATGTGGTCACAGCACCAAGCCAGACAGAGTTCAAGAAGCATTTCGGCAGTAGTCTCAGGTATATGGTGTGACTCTTGGGGTGTCCTGTGCAGGGCCAGGAGATGGACTCGATGATACTTGTGGGTCTCTTCCAACTCCGCATATTCAGTGATTCTGTGCTTCGGTGACATGCTTACATTCCTCAGCTTTCTTTTCTTTTTCTTTTTTTTCTTTTTTTTTTCTTTATCCGCCCATATTAATTTCTTTATGAAATTTCCCATTTTGAATACCCCTACTGAGAATTTTCTTTTCCTTACTTTCTTTGCCATCTCTCTGTGTCATGATCTAAGAAACATCTTTGGGGTTTGCTACTAATTAACTGTGTTAATGGTGTCACAGGGCTGCTTCTCCAGAAATAGTTATTGGCATGACAAGAACATGTAATTTTCCAGATGCAATGTTTCCTCACTTTGTGTGGAAAAGCCCCAGGAAAACAAAACATCACCTGCAAAGAACAAATATAACTGCAGTTTGCTGCAGCCTTTCAGTGCAGAGTCAGGAAAACCTTCCTAGATCACACGTAAGGCTCAACTGGAAACTGAGACCTTTCCACTCACACTATGTCATTGCAGCCATGGCTGTTTCTGGCCCTCCCTGCCTGCCTCCCTGCTAGCTCATGTCCATGTGCGGGGCTGTTAAGCACCCAGAAAGTCTGTGGCTCTGGTTTAAGCATTTTCAGCTGCTCATCCATCACAGGAAATAGGGACCTTGTAGTGGACTGCAGGCGTACCCACTGCAGTGGGGTTAGGGTTGAAACACTTGTGCTGAAGAAGTGCTGTTGATTTCAGTGGGGTCGTGCCAGGGAATAACTGCTTTGCTAGGAATAACAGCATTTTACCTTCTGCCAGAACAACATGGGTTAAGTTTGATCCTGAACAAAAAGGACCACCTGGGTGCAGGCCCACTTAGGTACGATTAGGGAGCAGGAGATGATTGTGCCAAGGCATAGCCAGGTGGCACATTTTCCTCCTTGCCCTATCCCCAAGGAACCTTACAGTTGCACAAAATCTCACTAGCTTCATCTAGATGCTGTGGCCAAGGAGGTGGTGGAAGGACGGTGGTCATATAATGAAGGTGCTGCTTCTCCCCACTCTCGGCACACCCTTCAGGGCAGTGGGGCCAAGGCCCCCTGCACCTCGTATGGTTCATGTATATGGCATTTCATTTCATCTCTGGGAGCTGTGGATGGCTGTGATCAGGATGTAGCACTCACCTGTGCAGCGGGACATGACATTTGTGCCAGCCTGGCAAGGGATGCAGTGGGAGACTGGGTCTGTGCAACATGTGGGGTGACAAAGGCTACTGTATAGACATAAATCAGATGTAGATAAAATGATTAAATGTCACGACTAAAAGACATTTTAGTATGTAAATACTAATCAGGAGAAATCTTTCCTCTGTTTAAAGAACAAATTAGGTACAAAGGTGCTGGACTGGGCAGTGGAATGGGGGCTATTTATACTGCCTACATGTATGACTCTCTGTGTTTTTCCTCAGAGATAATTTTGACATTACAAAGAATATAAATAGAACATCCAGAGCAGAAAAGTGCAGGAAGGAAGAGTAAACCTCTAATAAATTATATCTTAAAAGCATCTGAGTGGAGGGAGGAAAAATGTACCTCCAACAACAGGAAAGTTTAAAAGAAGCTTGTACCCAATATTTTAAATTCACATGAGGAAAAGGTCTTTACTTCTGTTAGTGTGGGAAGACACAGAGGTTTCAGTACTTTACGGTTAAGTAGGAAAAAGGTCAAGACTCCTTTTGCCATACTGTGATTAAAAAATCATGCTGTTAAAATTGTATTAAATGGGACTCCTGATTTCTTGCAGCTACAGATTTAAGAGCAATTGCTTCGCATTTAGCTTGTCCAAAGATTTGTCTAGCAAGAACCTGGCATTGCACTAAGCAAAAGGTACTGTTTAACTTATAACAAAATACATCAGTCTCATGCCTGTTGTTACTCTGTTGCTTTGTACATGGTCTAGGAGAGAAAGCTGCTTGCCTGTTGGTTTTGCTGGTGGACTGTGGAGAAAGGGGCCTGAATTTGAATGGAAGGTGCCACAGAATGACGGTGCCATAGCAAAATTGTGTTTTCCAGCCTCCAGCCTAGTGCTGCAAAACTCTCCTGCTTCCCTTTCTAGTAAACATGAAGAAAAAAAGACACACAATGTAAATTCACATGCACACAGAGCAAAGGATCATGCAGTTTTTACAGACAAATTTGAAGATGAATTAGTCTTTGAGATACTGTCTGTTTAAGGATTATATTGTTAATAACCTAAATTTGACACACATTTTTCCCCCCTTCAGTCACTACCTGCAAAGCTTCTCTGAAAATTATCTCTTATGAAGTGGTGTCATTAATAGCTTCCTGCAAGGTTTCTTTTGGAAGTGGCAGAAAGGTAAATAAAAATGAATTAATACAGTGTTTTGGGTTTGTAGGCAAAATATGCAAATATCTTACTGACAAAGCCTTAGTAGCATTAAAGGCTTTCAGATCCTATCCTCAGAGGCTCTGCTTGTGGAATCAGAAGCCTTTAGGCAACCTTTAACTTAGTTTACATGTAATATACTCTCTCTCTCCCTCTCTCTCTCTCTGTCTCTGTCTCTCTTTCTCCCTCTCCCCCTCCCCCACCTAATTTCCTCTTGGACCAATTCCCTCAGGTGCAGTTTCCAGCTTCACAGTTCATGAATTTTATTTGCAATCAATAAATAAACCCATTATCAAGTTTTGTATTCTCATCATATATCGTCATTTCTCGTAAACCATTTCACTGTATGGGTCAGCTTCACTGAGCACGTGCCACTCACCTTTATAGCTCAGCAGAGGGCTGTCAGGTATATGGATGGGATGTGTTTGAAGATCTAATCAGATTTCAGTCGTAATGAACAATTATGAATAAGACTGTGCAAAAATTTATCATTTTAATACTATCATACTGTTTTGAGTTGGTGATCGGCATTTAGGTACTCTTTGAGCTCTGGTCTGGGACATATTCTTGCAGTATGGAGCAGAGGATTGCCTTGCAGGCTCCCAGACCCACCCATATCATCAAAGAAAATATTATTTCTGACATATAACATCACAGCATTGATCAGCTGTTTGAGACAACTACAGAAAAGCTTCTTGCATGCCCCTTACAAGTTTGTCAAGTTCCCACTGTGGCAAATTATAAAGTAACTAATTTTAAGAACCTGTGACCCACCACGATGAACCCCTCCTGACAGCTCATGCAGATTTCTTTGGGCAGCATTAATTTGGGCATGGCATGAAAAGGCAAGCTGTCTTTGCAGTGATTAGGCCCTTGGACAGTTACTGATCTGTGCCTTGCATCTTATCTCCCAGAAAGAGTACAGAAAGAGTATTAAATGCTGGTGTCATATGCACTTATCAAATGATAGTGTTACAAGGTCAACTGACAAATAATATTCTAAAATGAAGACTCCAGACTGCCTACTTTGCTAGCCTCTGACAGTGTGGAATCTTGTACACAAATGGAAAAAAGAGTCTATCAGTGACCGAAATGGGTAGAAGTAAGCAGAGAGGGTCAAGGAAGTTGGAAGGAAACTTTCCCCGCTAAGTGCACTTTCATAAGCACAGGAAAATCCAGCAGTACTTTGAATTTATCCTTGTAACACTACCATCATTATAGTGGGATAGAAGTGGTACTATTACTGCAGTGCACCACCATTACTACTGATGCTAATACAATTGCTAACAGCAGCAGTATCTTTACTCAGTAATGCTACTAAGTAGTGTCACAACATACTTTTCAGTAATTAGAAGTGATTGTTTTGTTAGATTAATTTATTTATCACTCTCCCAAATATTTTGTGTTCTTCTGGACCTGACAAAAATAGATGGGGAGATATATTTTGAGCCAACACAAGAATCTCTCAAAGGTGGCACTTTGGATTTCCCACTTTTTAGGGGTATGTCTCGACTACAGGAAGGTATCTTTCCCTCTGCAGCAATGGCTCAGTTACAGAGAGTCTCTATAAGAAAGGAAGGTTTGTGCTCATGGCAAAAGAAAGGGTCCAGGGTATTGTAATGGTGTCATTGAGTTTCAAAAGACCTCTTGTCTGCATTGGAACATGAATTCAAGTAATGTAAGTAAATACATGACTAGGTGACAAAGTCTGTGTCTCGTTGCAGCATCATGTAGCTGAAGTGGTGCATGTTTGAGATGATCCACACCTCAGCACCATGTCTTTCAAGCAATGGAAGAGTTTTTGAGCTTTGTATTCTCCTTCTTAAACTTGGTACTAAGCCCATGTTGAAGTTAATATTTATGGGGTTTGGGAGAATTGTTTTCAGGGTGTGATTTCTGGTCATATGAATTGTCATATCCTGGGCAACTTGATTTTAACTTCAATGGCCCTTAGTGTCTTTAGAAATTTTGTGCTGTGCTCATACCTACCCAAGTCAGTGTATCCCTGACACTGCCAGCCAGGAATGGTGTATAGGAGGGACAGCATGCAGAGTGTCATGGCTGGTTGCAAGGCAGGACTGTGGTGGAGTTCCATGTCCTGTGTTTCCCTGCTGTGACTCTGTCACTCTGACTGGTGTGAGTCCCTGCTTATCATGGGGAGCCAGAGCAGTTTTGGTGTACAGGGATATTCGAGCTGTAATACAAAGAAGCAGAGAAGACAAATGTTCTGCAGAACATCTGCAGATATCTCCTATCTCAAATGTCAGTTCCCACCCTGTGCTCTCATGGACACTTTCTCTGAAGTGCACTGCTGATTCCTGTAAGTACAACTTATCTGCTGCAGAGTAACATAGAGCAAGCATGAAAATGAAAAGATACTTTTGGTCCTTTACAAATCTTCATTATTTGCTCACAAAAATTATGCCAGAAATCATAGACAGAACCTTAACAGTCATGACAAATGATTTTGCCGGTGTTTTTGTTTCACATTTTTTGTTCACTTTTTATTGTTCCTAATTTGTCTAAGATTTAACTCTACAAACTGTGCACATATAGAGCAAGCTTCTCACCAGTGTCAGAAAGGTCACTGTTTCAATGGGGTCTTACCATCAGAAGGGAGGGTTACCATCATCTGACCTCTCACCCATGACCAAATTTGTTTGGAAAAGCATTGTTACAATTTCTGCTTGAAGGCTGTGTTATGTAACTTGCTGTCAGATGTTTGAGACACTTTCGAAGGTGCGTGCTTATTCAATAGCTGATTCTTTAAAGATGTTAGGTCACTTGGATTGTATGTATAACTTTACCTTGATGCACTTGATATTAAACCATGTTTCTTTGATTGTGGGACTTCATGTAGCTGTGATGTATCTTATGCCAATGGCAAGACTACACGTTTTCCATGCAGATACTAGGAATGGGAGAACTCTAGCAGCATGAGAACTCTAGCAACTAGATTACCTTTTTTTTTTGCTTTTTGCTTTGATATTTACATAAGAAATACATGATGGACTTACTTTCTCTTCAGAACTCTTTCATCATAAAGCACGTGAGCAATTTCCTCTTCCAAACAGGGAAGATATGCTCCAACTACTTCTCTATACCCTTATAGCCCTTATCTTTAAGTTATGCTTCTCTGTAATGACCTACAGTTTCTGCAAGTTATTTTTCTGAGCGTGTCGGTACTGGCTGTTACAGGGTCAAGGCCTTGAACACAAGCCAAACTGTTTGGGGGAGCTCTTTCCTTCGTTTCAGTGGATGTTTGCCAGAATATCTAAGTCCTGCAGCAGCACTGACTGTGCTGAACTCTCCCAAAGCAACATCTCTCCCACCATACATAGACTACCCCATTTCTGATTTGAAGACACAAGGGAGCCATAGGTGTATATATAGGATATAAGCAATAAGCTTCCACAGGGTGTAGATTCGTAGGCTCACTTTGTGCACCTTGGGTGTCCTATGGGGCAGAAGGCCACAGATTAGTTTCCTAAGGGATGTCTTTGACTTTCTCTGGATCTCAGTTGCTTGATGCATATGTTGTCAAACAAGATCAAGACAGACGGTTGCAATCGATTTGCCTTCTCCTCCCAAACTAAAGAGGCGACTACTGTGCTTACAGCATTGAAGGAGGTATTTCCAGTCACTGAGGTAGAAAAGCTGGCAAAACATACCTAATTTATACCTAAACTGCTGCCAGGATTCACTGCTGAGAGCCTCTTTCCTCATCCTGCTTGTGTGGGCTGCCCACTTTATACCTCAGCAAGTAAGCAAGGGGACATGGCGTGGTTCACCCAGCTGTGTCTTGTAGTTGCTCACCCCACCTCATGCTGAGGAAAAAATTGCTTTTCTGGCATTAGTCAGTAGTGACATGTACTCAGAGTAGACACATATTTCATGGGAAGCAAGAGCCCGTGTCTTAGCGGGATATTGGGAAAATTGTTGCATTTGACATAGCACCCATGCTCTCCAGCACCTTGGCCAAGGTGGGAGATTCTCTTGGCATCCTTTGGCTGCATTTGTACAGAAAGAAAACGCCTATGCTGCCTTTTGATATACACCTTAAACAATGCAGATATATCTGTCTCAGAAGCTGTGGGACAACATTCTGTTGAAAATGAAGGTTTTGCAAAGTCTTTGTGATTTTGACCTAATCATAGACGAATAAAAGCAGAACCAGTTCTCATCCTCAGTGATCACATTCACTTCTGCAACAGAAACAGGCTAGGCAAATGCAGATAAAAGCTTTTGTTCTCTCCAGAGGAGTTCCGGTTGAGACCCTGGGGAGGGATCTGGCCACTAATAAGTTACTGGCAATCCATGAGACCTAGGACTGCTAATTTCAGTGTATCAGTGATTCCCATCTCTCATCTCCACATGAAGCAACCTTAGGTTGCATTTATATAGCAGACCTCCTTTGAGTCAGTGTCCTGATTTAATATCAATCTAATATAGATTGGTTAGAGGTAGTCAGCATGGATTTACAAAAAGGAGGTCATGCTTAACAATCTTGATTCATTTCTCTGAGGAAGTGACAATGAAAGTGGACAGCGATGAAGGAGGAGACATAATTTACTTGGACTTGAAAAGGCTCTCGATACAGTGCCACATAACAGATTAATTTATAAGGTTAGCAAGTGTGGGACTGATAGTAAAATACTCAATTGGATATAAAATTGGCTTGGTAACAAGGCCCATGGAATGGCAGTAATGGCTATAGATCATGCTGTGGAAGTGCTATGCACCCTGGGGTGTGTGTTTGAAGACATTCTAAAGATAATAAGGACGGGCAAAACCAAAAACAAAGGTGGTGGAAAAAAGAAGAAAAATGATGCCAAAAAGAAAACATGAAGGCTACAGTCTCATGAGGAACAAATGATCATGCCTACAGAACTGAAGGGGGTGAAGTCAGATGCATAAGCTGCAGGTCTTGTAGCAAGGCAAAAGTATACAGAGCAGCAAGGACCTTTCCTTTTAAATAGGAGAGGGCAAAATTTAGAGTTTTTATGAAGTGCCAATGAGCAATAAGCAGGAGGCATGTTCTCAGAAACTGATCTTATTCTGAAAAGTTCAAGATTCCTTGGACCTTGCTATGAGGACTAATCATAGCATTTAGGTTGGGTTTTCAGCTCAAAGAAATCTTTGGAGAATCCTAGTTCTTTCCATTTGCTATAATCTAAGAAGACTGGACTTCCTGAGATGAAACAATTTTTTGTCACAACCCTGCTATATTACATGCTGTAATAAAGCAGACAACTGGCTAGAAGAAAGAATTGAAGTACAGGAGAGACAACAGAGGATGCTAAGAGACCTCAGAAAATCACAGTACTGAACAGAAATTGGAAACTGGCTTTAGTGAATACTCACCTTACAGTGTAAAATTTCCCGTCTTGTGGATGATATTAAAAGAGAGTCTGGGAAAGCTGTCCTGGTGATACTGGTGCTGCCATCACTTAGTACTGCTGTCAGTTCAAGAGAATACAATTTTTGATGTCCAGCAGAGTTTCCACCAATGCTTTCATATTAAAGACCCAGGCTGCCAAGGCCACTCCCACAGACTATGGGTGAGAAGGGAGTCTTTGCAGTCCTACTTATGCTTTTGCCTCACCTGTTGTAAAAGTAGGAATCTCTGGAAGGATCAGACTATGCAGCTTGGGAAAACTGGGAAAAACTTTTTAATTAAACAAAAAAGAGCTGCTCTCTTAGCATGTGACTTGTATGGTACAGGATTAGAAAGGAAACGATGCAGTGTGACAATTAGACTGACTCACTGGTCTGTGGTTCAAGCTATAGGCTGTGCTTTGTTATTTGATTATGAGTATTGGCTCAAAACTTTGGTCTTGAAGCCACTAAAATCATTAGTCAAGCTCTCATTGATTTGAGCAAGACCAAGGCTTGACCCTTTGTGGCTGTTCAAAGGACAGTGATAAACTTTTAAATCAATCAAGAGGGTAGACTCATTCTGCTGGGGTCATATGGTTAATACATCCTGTTCCTGTCATTTCCGCTATAAATCTGTGAATGCTTTTAAAGCAAGAGGAAAACCTGATTCCTTTCCTTTTGCCAGAATATATTATGTTCCCTTTTATTAGAAACAAGAAAAACAAGGGGTCCTTTTACTCAGGAAATCTTGTAATGGGAAAGGTAATCTCAATATTCCCATGTCTCCAGTCAGTGATAGGTAATTTGAAATAAAGTACTGGGCAATACAGTCTCCTGTCTGCAAAGCATGCAAACCTCCCACTTACTTCCCATAAGCCTTTACTGGGTCCTGATGATATTTTTGCCCAAGCATTAAGTCAGTATGCATAGTGCTGTTGGTGTCTACTAAAAGATCCCTTATTTTCCACATTGCATCTAGTCTACACAGCTCCTACAAATTGGGAAAAAACTTATGACTTCCTACAAATGTAATCAAACTCACAGTTATTGACTTCATTTGCTTGGCATCAGACCTGAGTCACTAAGCTCTCTATATTTACTTACAGAGCACAATATTTCTAGAAATGTTCAATATATTATAGGAAATAATTCTGAACTACTCTGATTTTTTGTTTTGTTGAAGGATGCACCTCATGATGATTATGGAAATAAAAGCTGTTCTTCCACTCTCTCTTGCTGACTTTAGGATTCTGGACAAAACTGTAGGGAGAACACCCAACCAGAATCAGTTCAATTAAAAGTCCTATTGCCTTCAAAAAGATCCTGTTTGGTCCTGTTAGGGCCATGGAGATACCAGACGTCTAGAGCACCTTTCCTATGAAGACAGGCTGAGAGAGTTGGGGTTATTCAACAGGGAGAAGAGGAGAATTTAAGGAGACCTCCTAGCAGCCTTCCCGTACCATAAGGGGGTTTTAAAAAAAGGAGGAAAAGGGACTTTTTATATGGACAGATAGTGATAGCACAAGCAACAATGGTTTTAAACAGAAGTGGGGCAGGTTTAGGTTAGATATTAGGGATAAATTCTTTACTCAGAGAGTGGTGAAGCACGGGAACAGGTTGCCCAAAGTTGTGAGTACCCCATCCCTTGAAGCGTTCAAGGCCAGGTTGGATGGGGCCCCAAGCAATCTGATCTAGTGGGTGGCATCCCTGCCCATGGCAAGGGGGTTTTAACTAGATGATCTTTAAGGTTTCTTCCAACCCACACCAGTCTATGATTCTATGATTTGCTAAAAAATGTGGATGTGATTTGATAGGTTTTATGAAAACAGCTTCCAATTCTCACTTATGGAAAATGAAGGAATAGGTGAAAGAGAGGAAGAAAGGACCTTTATTATACATATATACATAGGTACCACCCTGCCCAGTCTGAAAACCCTCTGCTTTCAGAGGTAGCAGATCTGAATATCTGTGTGCATGCATGTGCATGTTTTATAAATGGTTTGATCTTACCTGAGCATCTGTGGCTCTGGTGACATCCCATTTGTTAACATTTCTGTAGGCTCTTCAGTAAACTCACTGGATAGATGACAGTTCATTAAATTAGTTGACAATGCATATCCAGTCTTTCCACCCTCCTCCCCCAGCCCTAAAATGAAAATAAAGAAATTACAATGGTAAGAAGGGAAAATACTATGCAAATAGCTCTGGGAGCACTGACACATTTAAACTAATGCAGTTCCTAGAATCATAACAATAAATGTTCTGTCAGGGGCATCACAGTTACTCCAGTGACATGACCACCCTGCAAGAGCACCAGTGCAAGCTGTCAGAGCTGATTATATAAGTACTCCTGAGATATTTTTCTTTCATTGTAACTTCTCAGAGTCATGAGGCTTTGAAAGAGCCCTTTTCCTCTTGCAACCTTTCAGGTAGCTTTTAGACACCTGCATACATCACTTTACAAAACAAGTGGGTCAGGAACAAATTTTCTAGAGAAGGCAGTTACTGAGATCAGTTGTTTTAGGAAATACTCTTTGATGAAATGACTTGAGAAAGTTTGCCCAACTTCCTGCATGGAAAATATTTCCTCAAATAGTACAAAGATAGCAGCTAGGCCTACCCCAAAGAACCATTTTCAAAGGGCTCAACCCTTCCAAGCACTTGTTTTTGTTTATTAAAGTTGCTGCAGATGATAATTAAAAAGAAAATCTGTTCCCCAGAGACAAATGAGTGCAACATCATCCCAATGTGCAACATCATCACAAAACCCCCATGAAATGGCCTTTCCATAATTTTCTTTAATACACAAACCTCCTCATTCAACTGCAAATCTTAGAGCAGCCTGATAAGTTTGACCATCAACTCCATGCTCAGATGCATGTGTAGGCAGTATGGCTGAAATATAAAAAGCCCTTATAATAGCTCAGAAATGCCCCTCTCAAGCCCCTTCTTGGAATTAGTGGCTCTAGTGAGTACTGCTTACCACTTATTTGGAACAGGCATGTTATTCTTCCATTAAGCTTTATTCTGCTTATTCTTTCAATCTGCATTTAAATTCTGTTTTCCTCTTGGTTGGCACTGGCACCCTTAGCTACCTCATAAACAAGCTGCATTGCCAACTAGAACATGCAAGCAGAGCTGAAAGCAGCACCGCTAACCTCTGCTCCTTTCTACCCCCTGCAACTTGGAGTCGTATCAAACTGAGTGCTTGGAGCCTGGGAAGTGGGCATCCTGAACTGCTTGGAAGCTCAAAGAGACAGACTTCAGTCTATTAAGGTACTGGGCTGGCTCACTGAGCTATAACTGTGCATACTTTTTTGTTTTTTAATCAGCCCAGCAAGCCAGATTCACATGCTCTTACTTCAGTTGAATGTATCTTTCACTGTAAAAAGTTGTGTGCAACAATTTTACTCAGCATTAATAAGACAAACAGAATCTGAGCCAGAATTACTAACCCAGTAGCATTAATTTCTAAGTGGACATACAGAAGAGGAAAGATTATGCACTCAAAGTTGCTTGGGGGTTTTGGCTATAGGCAGCACTGTCCTGATTTTGCATGCCCCAAATCTGCATTCTTAGAGACTGCATAATCAGTAATAACAAAATAAAATATGGAATTTTGAAACTGTCATGGGGGGAGGCACTGTAAAGAAAGGCAATGAATGAAGAACTGAGGTGGGTGAGAAGGCTTCCATCCCCCTCCTGTCCCACCCCAGCCCCTCCTCTGCACATGCAGCAGATGCCACAGAGCTGGCACATAGGGTTGTGATGGCTACCTGGGGTGGCATCTCCTCTGCCTTAGCTTCTCCCTGCTTTTCACTGCAAAGACCAAACCCACTTGCCCTGGGCTTTTCTCCAGAATTTATGCAGGTGGCTCCCTTTTTAAGGTCAGCCACTGTGTGTGGATATCTGTGTAATCAAAACTGTATTTGACTTTTTTCTTCCCCTCTAATTTGTGGGACCAAGGCTTTTTGCCTTGTCAGTTCTGCACTGGCAAATGTTTCTGTCCTCAGTTGGTAAGGCAGAATGTCTAGCAGTATGACACCAACAACTTACAGGTTGCCACTCTGGGGAAAGAAAGTACACATTTAAAAGAATCAGCAGCCTAGGTAGGATATAATGTGACTGAAGAGTTTCACTGTAACATTGTTGAGTACAAAAATAAAAATATAAAGTGCATTTTAAATGATTAATGTACAAAAGCTGACCTCTTCCGGTGTGCATTAATCAAGAAAGAAATGCACACTTTTTATAGTGGTTAATGTTGCAGGTCCATTATTCAGCTTTGATAATGTGCATAAAAATGCTCAATATGACAATGAGTTGGGGTAGCTGAGAATTTAGAATGGTGGCAAGTTTGTTGTAGTATTTGGATTAGCATTCTTAACCTACATCTTGACAGCTTCTTTTCTTCATTTCACAAGTGTTAATAAAATCTTGCTTTTTCCTCTTTGATTTTTGGTTATTTTTTCTTGTATTTTAGTTATTTTCTTTTTTTTTTTAACAAAACAATTTAAAAATACCTGCTCAAACAAATACTACCAGCATTCATTAGTCAGGATGGTTATATGTAAAAGAAATGATGCCAGATAGTAACAAATCCAAGAGAAGTTTATTATGAAAATGGCACCTGCGGGATGAAAAAAATTAAGTTACATAAAGACAACCATGTATGACATGTATGAGAATCTACAAAAGTATAAAAAGAACCCTGTTGTAAATGAAGTATGTACATTTCTGATTTGCAGCATTATCAATGATCAATGAAAAAAATGTTTCAAATAAGCCAGGCACTCAAGAAGTTAGATTCGGTTAGCTTAACACAAAATAAATGTACCATAGCTGTCACTTTTTAACATTTTAATTTTTTTATATTGTAGAGTTGGTAACACTGCTAAGATTTATACGAACAGAATCCCCTTCCCCATTATTCAGCTACTTGGCACCAGTCTCCTCATAAAAGATTTCATATATTTGTACAAGAAATAGTTAAAAACACAGACACGGTCTTCACAGGTAATGAAGTTTTTTTTTCATTTTGTAATTTTAAACACTATGGATTTAGACAGCAGCTGTGATTATCTGTTAGTTTAAATCACCAGAAATCATTTTGACACAACACAGAAACATTTATAAAAAAAACCCAAAACAACAACAGCTGTCTAGCTGTTCTTTGTAGCAGATAGGTGCAGTCCTTTGATTGTTCCATAGCTAAGCAGAGCTTCCAAAATTAAACTTTGAATTTTCCAATCAGCTTTCTCGCCTTTTTCAGACCTACTTAAATCCTTCCTATGGAACCTTTAAAAGCTCATTAATTAAATTTCTGGCATCCAATTCCTTTTTTGCTATCACTCCTCTGTGGCCTGGACCTACTTCTCAAATTCAAAGCTACCACAGAAATTGACTCAATGCAGTGAGTGATCAAAAATTCGAAGGACAGCTGAGTTAATACATTAGCATTGCACACATAAGTGAATATATATATGACAATTCTAAGCTCAGTTTCCTTTTTAAACAATGCCAGTTGACCTTTGAAAGAGTTTCCTATCTCACTGGTAATTGCCGTACGTATTGCTCTGCCAGCCTACCTAGGAGAAAACCAAAGAAATGCACCCTCTGCTTACAGTTCGAGCACAAGGACTCTGGGAATGTTAACAACTGAGGCTATATGGCGTCAATTTGCTTAATATATCTGAGCATTACTCTGTAGTGCATTGTGGGGTACACTGGAAGAGTAAGTCATACCCAGAATTCCTCTGTGGGAAAAATGGCTCCATTAACCTTGAGCTAGTTAAGAGTCTTTTATCTCTGAGAGTGAAGAAGAGAGAACGAGAGAGGGAGAGAAAGAGAGAGGGGAAACGTGTGGAGGAGGAGGGGAGAAAGGAAGGGGGAGAGAGAGGTTTGAGAATACACAACAGCAAAGCAACAGCAGAAATTAAAAGGTATACAGACAGTGGAAGCAGCATAAGGTGACATTACAGAGGAAGGCCACCACACAAAAACCACTAACCCCCAAGAATCACTGGTTCACTAGGACTGCAGGAATGGGACTTTACCACTCCGGACTAGAGATAAAGCACAGAGAAGACAAAGGACAAAACAACTACATTAGCTTAGTATATACTGCATATAGTAACACACATTGAAACTGCAATGGGACTGACAGCCAAGGACACTTACACATTGTACACATTACAGTTCTCACATCTGTTATTAGATGCCTTAACAAACAGCTGCCAAAGATGGAGTGGAAGAAGAATTTATATTTGACAGTCATTTGGAGTGTTTGACACTACACTGTGATTTCTGGCAACAAAGACAAAATAGGAAATTTCTTTTATTTTACTTAATGTGCAGTTTTCAGTTGTAGTTATCTATTTCAAGCTTATTAACCCATCCTTTAGTTTTAAAACATATTGGTTTCAACACTAGAAATAAGGAAAAAACCAACAAAAAATACCCAAATCAAAGAACAAAAAGAAATTTACAACCTTCCCTCTATAATATTAAATGAAAAACAAAACAAAACATGTTAAATAGTTCTTATGTTTTCTTTTTTTACTCTGAAGTGTTATTTGATGTTGTAAAATTAGCCTCAGTTACACTGAGAAAAAAAAATAAAGCAAAACAATATGCACCTAAGAAACTGCTCCTCGCGTCAATTAAATTGAGTTTTTTGTCTTTAAGCACTTTTTGAAAAAGGCTTCCTGACCCATTTAAATTTGATGTGAGGCGATGCTTGTTAGTTTGGAGGTAACAAATTTTAAGTCCTGCAGCAAATGTTAATGAGGGCTTTTGTCTTAACTAACCAAGGAGACTGCAGCACCCCACTATAAACCAGTACGGAACACATTCTTTCCAAAAATCCAGCCCACAAGCTGCATATTGTATGAAGACATTACAGATTAATAAATGATAGCACCATGGTTTTAGAAATTAAGTTAAAGTTTCAGTAATTAACATTTAGTCCAACTTTTTAACATTCTAGTCACAGGCCAGAAATTAACTTTTTAAGAACCCAAATTATTTTATGTGCAAGTAAGAAAATCTTAACCATAAAAAGAGAATTAAACTCTGCATAAAATTCTAAAATACTATCCCCTATTTTAAAGGATTTAGGAACAAACCCCCCTTTCATTTGACTTAGTCAAACAGGGCACATTGTTTATGCTTGTCTCTTTTAATCTTGATCATATCAAGATCATTTTGAAGTAAAACCAATGGTTGTCACTTTAAAATCTCTTTACCACAACACTGAGTATTCTATGGCAGAGGCATACACATATTAAAGGCATCTTAATAAAGATGCAAAGGAAAAAACACACATCTTAGAAGAAGACAAAATGGCAGGCAACTGGTACTTCGACTCTCTGAAGGCAAAAATAAAAAAATATCTTTACATTAAAGAATAAGTCAAGTTAAAGAGAAAGGGAATGAAATGGGGACCATCATATTGAGATAATAAGCTGACCTGCTCAAATTCAAAGTGCTAGAATTAAAGGTCTAAATTAAAACATAGTCTATGCCTCAGAGTATAACACTGAACACAGTATGTGGTCATATTTCAATCCTCTTTCCGTTCCAGAGTCTGTGTAGTGTGAATGCCATTGCTGTACACAGGAAATGGAAGAGTGGAAAAAAGTCCTTCGGCAGTTGTGAACACATTCCCTGCAGGCATTTGGGTCAGACTGGCCCCGCTCACAGCACTTCCAAACGGTCCCGACATGTTGAGTCGGTGAACGTGATGGTAGAGCATTTCCATCGGTGTTTTAGGATCTAGCCCAAAGCTGGGGCTGTTAACATCAACAAAGTTAACAGCATGGGTGTTGGGGAGGAGGTTGCCCTGCATGGCTAAAGTAACTTCAGCTGGAGCATACCGAATAGTGCCAGTGGTGTAGACCCTCTGAGCAGCAGTGCTGGTCGCAGCAAGGGTTCCTGTTACCCTGTGAACCAAAGGAAGCACCACATTGCCTGCTTGTAACCTCTGAAGGGCTTCCAGGTCCCCAGTGTACAGCAAAGAGTTGGAAGTTGTGGGACCTCCTGGATGTTTGTCCCTTGGAGATGCTGAAAGTGGGGGTGACAAAGGGTCAGAGGACACCGGAGCCAAGGCCGAGTTGGATGAGGTGCTGAACTGAGTTTTACGGCTGGCAGTATTTTCAGTCCCCGGTGGGGTGAGAACAGAGTCTGGAATGGAGACATGTAAACTACTGCTGGCTTGCGGGGAAGGGAAGTGCTCGGAGCTGGGGGGCTTGGTCATACTGTAGGGTGATTCATTCCTTGAGATTTCCCTGTTGGGTGGGTAATTCCAAATACTGCTATCATTATCAAAATTGATAGGTTCTGAGATTTCTGTTTTAATTTTGAGCACTGAGGCACTGTTTGGTGATGAGAGCAGCTGGGGCTGGTCCACCAAAGCTGAGTCAAGTCCATTTGGACTTGAGGTGCTTGACAGCCTCCTCCGGGTCATGCTGCCTCCCTTTTGCTTTTTTCTTCTCTTCTTCCTCTTCTGATGTTTGCTGGAAGACTGGGCATTTACTTCACCTGCACTGTCTGAGTCCTTGGCACTGTCGGAGGTCAGTGATTCACAGTTCTGCAACCGCAAGTCTGACTCACTCTCAACGTAGCGCTCCACCTTGATCTGCATAGAGCCAAGAGTGCCAAAACTGTCCTCAGGGGCCTTTTGATTCTCGAAGTCTGAGTTTTCAAAGCTGTCATCACTGTCCCTGCTGTCCTGATTGCTGGAGCTGTTCCCATCATCATTACAGTTCATTTCATTATCTGACTGATTTCCTGACTTTTTCCTGTCGGATTCAGGGTCTTCACTGTTTTCTGACTGGTTTCCTTTCTCATCTGACTTTGAGTTCTCATTGTCCTCTGGAGCAAAATGAAAGTGAAACAAACCATTAGCAATAGGAACACAATATTATAATCCAAGTCCAGGTTTCTACCTACCAATGAGATTGGGTTTGCTTTAAACATTTTTGGTAAAAGGCATTATCTTCTGTAGAGCTGCATTTTTTTTTCAATGTTGTGTTGGGAGAGTTTCGATCACCATGAATGTGTCTGACTCAGAGCTGTTAAAGCACTAGAAGCCTAGGCTATATGAGTGCACATCGATTGAGGGGGTCTTTTCATCTGCTCACTGGACAAGAATCATGTTGACAGCTGTAAGCATAATGGCATTGCAGCCATGCCATCCAAAGAGGACTCACTGAACAATACCATTATCACTGTTATGTTCTGGTGATTGTTCTTTCACATCCATGTTCTCCAACAGTGGGCAGGCTTTCAGGTATAGCACTATTTACTAATGAAGATTCTAGTACTCTCATCTCATTTTCCTCTGACCATTGCCACTTTTGAGGTGGCATAGAGTCTCTGGCTGCAGTGGAATTACTGCTGATTTCCTCCTGTGTGAGAGGAGAAGCAGGTCATATGTGTATAAATCTGAATTAATAAACCACTTAAAATAAATGAATAAACCAGTTTATTGTTAAAACAATTTTGTTATGTTGCTAGACTGTCTTCTCATATTCTCCTGAAGGACAACAAATAAAAAAATACAGAAAAAATAATCAGCCAGTGAATTAAATTCTTGATTGACCCAAATCACCTAAAGACCATTAAAAATAGCACAGCTACTGAGAAGCTGTCACTCTTCTTGCCTGAATTCATTTAAT
This sequence comes from Entomyzon cyanotis, assembly GCA_024500445.1. NCBI lineage: Eukaryota > Metazoa > Chordata > Aves > Passeriformes > Meliphagidae > Entomyzon > Entomyzon cyanotis. The sequence goes on from JAKEPQ010001030.1 coordinate 25,453,347, forward strand.
TATAATTCTAGTATGGGTGAGATAAACACTCTAGCCCACTGGACTCACAGAGCCAAAGCAGTTCTGAGACTGAATATGCTCCATTATCATGCTATGTTCAAAAGGGTCATGAAAGGCTTCAGGAAACCCAGTCCTTTACAGACCAGCCAGAAGTCTTTTGTTGGCTAATAAAAGATGTTTTTCACTCCTCACAGCCAAGTACTACCCTTTTCAATATGCTTGTTTTAGGGAACAAGGGGAAGGGCCAGTTTTCCTCTAAAGATATTGGTTACTCCTGGAGCCATGTCAATACCAAACAATTTCCCAGAAGTGCTGAGGGTGGGTTTGACAGGAAAGCTGCCTGAGCATTCAGGATACTGCACTTGACAAGTCACTTGGTGGGACCTTTTCTTGTGTCAGCAGCAGCAGAGAGACCCTTCCTTTTGAAAAATAAAACCCATAGGGGCAAAGTAGCAGCCGTAAACCGCTAAATCTCATCCAGCTTTTTGTCCCACCTAGCATTGAATTTCTCCTAAAATTTTTTTCTTCCTTTTTTTTGAAGATGCTTTTTTTGAGGCCACGGTTTCTAGCTGGTGAAGAGTGGTCTTGGGATGAGGTGGTCTAAAGCTGCACAATCTTTGACTGGGATTATAACAGAGCTTGAGCTGAACTTGCTGGTTTCATCCAAAATGAGGTTCCAATTTCAGGTCCTTTGGCATTTCTATTTAATTCCTTTGTAATATGCAAGCCCCTGTGTCTTCCAAGATTCCCAGACATCTTCTCAGATGTAGATATCTGTGCACCTTTGGAATGCTGTCTTGCTCTGCATCAGCTTTAGAAGTCATGAATGTACATGCACTTCTCATGTTCTCATCTGGAGAAACTTCCAGTGTATATGGGAAATGTGACCTGTTCTCCACATATGTGTCATTTGGCTATTCAGGAACAAGACAGCATAAAGGAAGCACTGGGAATGCGTGAAGAGATTCCCAATGATGGTGGTCAACAAACCTGCACGTTGACTTAAACCATCAAACCAAGCTGTCAAAGGAGAAAAATAAAAGCAGAAGGTGAAAGAGAACAGCTGTATCATATAATATAATAAATAATATAATATAATATAATATAATATAATATAATATAATATAATATAATATAATATAAAGGCCTGATCCTCTTATTGCTTTTTCTTGACTTTTATCACGCTGATCCATTTTCTCCAGGCATTTTTTGGTTGTTATTATAGATGTGAGAGAAAAATCATCTATATCTATCTGTCTATCTATCTATCTGTCTGTCTGTCTATCTATCTATCTATCTATCATCTATCTATCTATCATCTATCTATCATCTATCTATCTATCTATCTATCTATCTATCTATCTATCTATCTATCTATCTATCATCTATCTATCTATCATCATCTATCATCTATCTATCTATCTATCTATCTATCATCTATCTATCTATCTATCTATCTATCATCTATCTATCTATCTATCTATCTATCTATCATCTATCTATCTATCATCTATCATCTATCTATCTATCTATCTATCTATCTATCTATCTATCTATCTATCTATCTATCATCTATCATCTATCTATCTTGCATACTACAGCTGAGTAACATGTTTACTTCCTGTGCTAGAGGAAAACACACTCCTTTCAAGGTTAGATGATTTGAACCTGCGCCCAGGTGACCACTATTAAAACTAACAGGGAATGTGTGAACCATCTGCGCACTGGATCATCTGTAGGACTAATTTACACATGGAGTTTGACAAGTACACTCAGCCTTTAAGAAACAGCTGAAGGCCCAGACTTAAAAAGCTTAGAAACAAGTTCTTGAAGCCACACCTTCTAATTTAACTTTTAACCCAAGAACACTCTCAATTTTTTCAATCTTCACTGCCCCCTAGTGAGACTGTTCAAGAATGTATTTATACAGGGAAAAGAGTCATAAAGATTGGCAGTAGAAACCTCTCTGCAGAATGTCTGCCTACTTTGGAAACAGAAGAACTAGAATTTTATCCAACAGTTGCAATCCCAAGTCCTCTGCACAAGGCACAATACCTGTTCATAAGCACAACTGGGAAATAAAATATGCAGTTTGGTACTATGTAGGTAAGAATACATGGAGAAAGTGAAGAGAAATTCTGAGGAAATGGAGATACTGTGGAAATGCTAAGGTCATTAAAAGATTTTGCTGGTGCTTTTCAATTTAATTTTTTTCTTTTTTTTTTTGTTATAATGGAATGGTACTTGAGAAGTAAAAACATCTGGAAAGCTGACCATGTGGCTCTCATGATCTGAACATCTTGTGGCTGTAAAGGCACCCCATTTTTGTTACCTGAGTTGTCCTTTGAGTCCGATTCAGAGTCAGAGGTCTCCGAGGATTCTGAGGTTTTCTCTGGAAGATGAGGAAGTTGTGCAATATCCATTGGAGTGTCCTTGTACTCTGGGTTACTGAAGAGGACACAGCAAATATAAATGCAATTGGATGATTTGCAGTTTCATGATTTTTTTCCTCTTTTCATATAAAAGTTCAGAAACAAAGAACATAAATAGGAAGAATAGTAGAGTAAACACAGAAACATATATTTTTGGCTCCTCAGAGCTTCACAGCAGGAATTTTGTGAAGGTTTATTTTAATACTGCAGTCAAATACTTTTATTGACCAGGCACTAAACCTTGTTTGATTCTAGTGAAGTTTTAGAGCTATCAAAGCATTCTTACTGAAGTGGGACATCATGGCTTGTGCGATATCTAGCAGTTAAGCTACAACGTGTAATCACCCAACAACAAAATATCCCGATTTCGATCCAATTACTGTGCCTGGGAGGACAGAGAGAGTGTTTTTAAGTTTTCCAATCTGTTTCTCTCCCACTGGCAATGTCTATTAGAGTTATCTCTGTAACAATATTTGCTATCAACCTTGCCAGAACCCTTTCAATACCTGTTTTTCTCAACATTCCAGTTTTCCACACTTTAATCAAGCATACCATACATAAAGTTATTAACACAGTGCTCAGCTAGAACTAAAGAAAGTGCCCACTGCTCCAAAGAATCTGGCTAAAAATTATGTAAAAAGGTTATATACTTTTAAAACACTGCACACATGCATCCATGTCAGCAAGAAACCAAAACCAACCTCTCTAACTATATGACAGATGCACATGTGCATGTTAAGATGCATATGTTAGGCATAAAGAACTGTCAACACACCCATTATAATCATATCTTCATCTGCTCATGTGGTGCTCACCTGTGACTTGTTAGCAATGAACATGACTGCAATCTAAAAAAGCTGCACTGACAGAGAAATGGAAAAAACCCACAACACTATGCTTTTGCTTGGTTTGTACCTTTTAAAACGTGCTACTTTCCTAAATCCATGCAAAGGCAGGGGAACAGACATAGCTAGGCATAAGTGGCATAGGAATATTAAAAATAACAAAGTCTTTAATAATTTTTGAATTGGTGAGCGTTTCCATGCAGTTCAAATTCTAGTCTGGTGATAGAGCACGAAATCCACAGTTCTGCACAGAAAAACATGAGGCAGCACTGGGGTGTGCCTGACACACTATTGCAATGACTGTGTGCTCATATTCAGCCTATTAGAGTGTACTGTGAAAACTCAGAGTTCACACAGCTCACATTGAAATGCCATCTTACGATTATCATCTTTATGGCTTTGTCCTGACAAAGTGACTTTATTCTGTTGCGTCCCAGGGCAGTCCCAAATTTGCTCCCTCCAAGCAAAAGATGTTTGAGGGCTTTCACACTGTGGATAACAAGTTGCTAGAACAAGAACAGCATTAATCCTCCCTGTCACTGTAATTAGTCTATCCTTTTACAGACAGCTGAATCATACTTTCTAATGCATGGAAATATATACAGACCAGTACTCCTGCTAAGGGTAGACCTCATTATGCCTTGATCTGGTATTAAAATATTATTTGGACATTTGGATCTTTCGTGGATTCCAGTACTAGGAGAAATCTAAATTAAAAATACAAATTCAGTGAAGATGTTAATATTTCTGTAACAGACTGGTGAACGGAATAGCAGAAAAATCAGGTTCTGGGAGGAGACCTGGGGAAGACCACACTGGTTTTCTTTTCTTGTGAGGTATATTCTGTTTGTAGAGAAAAGTTTGTGGATTAGGTTCACCCATTGTCTGGAAAGCAGCAAAGGAGACAGAGGCAGCTGTTTCTACTTCTTATGAACCACTTTTCCAGCTAGAGTTGGAAATATGAGAACATTTCAGGGCATTTTGAAGCCCTGTTAAGGACTGGGGCAGTGAAGCTGTACTTCCAGCTCAGAATTGTCAGCCTTAGGCTGACCTCTTGAAATGCTGCATTCTGCCCCACACTTGCAAAAAATAGACACAAAAGTATCAGGATAAGGATACATTCAGAAAAGCCTGTTCCATCATATCAGGTCAGAAACATGCAAGTCCCAGAGAAAACTCCACTGCTGTGGAAGGTTTCCCACAGTACCCATTCAATGCTCTCCTGCCAAGGGTTTCTTCCTTCTCTTCCCCAAAAGGGGAATCAAAAGCATTTCAACATGCAAGTTTAGGCAGACACAGTCTCTTCAGGGCTTGCTGGACTTGGCATAATAAGTCACAATCTAACCCCTAGACATCACTTTGAACTCTCATGGCATCAAAGGGAATGTAACAAACCATGACAAGCCACTTAAAAGGAGAACAGGCCAGAAAATTACAATTGCATTTCATGACAATCTCAAGGTTTCAAATTTTATTTGTTTGTTTGTTCTGCTTTAGAATGAAACAGAAAATCTCCCAATCTTATTGAACATTTTCACAAAACAGAATGTGTTGAAAGGTATTTTCAGATGAGAAAGGTCAGGTTTATAATTCACTGTTTCTCAGTGACTGTTGGTTTTCCCTTAAGCTCTGAAACCAGTCCTTTAAAAATACTTTGGTAAAACAGAATTTCTCAGGAAACAGCCTTTCATTCAAGCCATTACTACTATTTCTGTTTAAAATAGTTCTAATAGCTTAAAATAGTACTTAATAGTAGTTTTATTTTTAAATCCTATTTTGCATTTTTCAGTGTGAAGATTATCTGATGCTTACAGGAGCAACAAAGTAGTCTGAGGATTTTGCCCTGAGCAAGTTCCTCCCTCTGGAGTGAAATGGCAAATGCTGTTCAGAGACAACTTTTTTTTGGTATACCAGCAGTTTAATTTCAGCATTATTAATATCCAAATTAAACAGTGCCAAACACTCCACACCAGATTTTATAACACAGTGACTGAAAGTTGGTGTGGATAATTTTTATCTTTAAGCTCAGGTTGAGCAGATTTAAGACATGCAATAAAATGGTGGAGGGTTTGTTTCAAGCATAAGGCAACCTAATAATTCAAGAATATTCTAGTGTGCTGAGATATGACAGATGCCTCAAAAGATATAACAAGATGGCACAGTTTTTGAGGTGGACTATATGAAAAGTCCTTCTTTTTAACATTCTCTAGTAGGTGGTTATTTTTTCCCTAGACCTCTTACCAACAGAGACAAGCAATAGAGACAGCAGTTCAAGCAAGAAGAGTGACTGGAAAACCTACCTAAGAAGGTAATTGACCCAAATGATATTCTTCTCACTTGCATTCTTGGCGTTGACAGCTATGGTCGCACTAGACTGTATCCAGATGTAACCTCCGTTCTTCTGCATCCAGCGGTAATACTTTGTTACACACTGACCCTTGTTCAGCACTGGTGGGAAAAAACAAACAAAACAGAAGCAAGACATAGTACATGTTAGAATTGTGGGAAAATAGTCTTCATTGTACTGTTTGCCACAAGAATAAGCAGAAGATACTTGGCTTCCTTTGGATTTAATGCCAGTGAGATGACAAACAGGACCTGAAGTTCAGTATAACTAGCTACATGTTTTACAAGTTTTAAAGTATAATTTCAATCGACTTTTGGAAACTCCAGTGGAAGAAGGAAAGTAAAAAAAAACCTACAAATCTCTATGGTTCACAGAATACTTATTGCTGTGTGGACATTTCCAATGCACTCAATGTCAAGCTGTAAAAAGAGAAAAGCAAAAAAGAGGCAAATTTATATGTGATTTATTCATAGCTCCTAGGTAGAACTCTTTGAGATTCTGGATATTTGAAAGGTTTGGGAAGATACTCTACCCCTGCTGCTTTGATCATTTCTCCTTATTGCAGGCGATATCAACCACTGAACTTATACATCTGTTTCTTTGATCTTGTCAAACAGAATTTACAGTTCTCAGATGAACCAAATCTCCACTGGTCAGTGGGGAAAAGTCTTTGGAGAATTTACTTTCTACCAGAGCAAAGTAAATCCACCAACAGGCTGAGGAAGAGGCCTAAGGGAGGCACAGAATGGCTTGGCTAGAGCAAAAGAGTGACAGCTCTCTCCAATGTTTGAAATATGCTAAGAAACAGAGAAAGAAGTAAAAGCAATCAGTAATGTGAATCGGTGCTATTAAATGCTCACAGCAAGATGGCTTAAAAATACAGAAGTTTAAAGTAATACTTCAGCCAAAATATTGCCAGGTTGAAACGGATTTGTTTTGTATCAGATTCTTCAGTGTCAGGAGAAGGGAATGAAATGCAAATCTTTCAGTGGAAGGGAGCAGTGTGGTTTTATAAAGCCCGTAAACTACACAAAATCTGGGCTCGGTTGTTGCTGGAGCCCTTTTCCGCCTGCATTGCTCACCATCCCCGCAAAGCTGTGTGCACTAGAGGGCAGTGTGCCTTCACATTCACCGCCTGCTTTTGTCATGTCCTTGTCTCCGTCTGCTAAAATGAAAAACCTCTAACTGCTGTAATAAATTTGGCTAAATTAGCTGCTAAATGGTTATCTCAAGTAATATGTATTTGCATTAATCATCTTGCTCTAAACCAGAACAAGCCAGAGTCCTAAAGACGTAGTAAATTCATATTGTCCATTTAATTACGGCTAATAAGTGCTTCATATACAATAGTTTCATGAAGTACATTTTCTTTTTTTCTTCTTTTTTTTCTTTTCTTTTTTTGTAGCGGGAAAAGAAAAAAGTCACTTTGGCAGAGAATAAGTCTTTAAGGCAGTTAAAGTTCCTACCATAAATGTGACAAATGACACTTTGGGGCTTTCAAGTTAACCAAATGTCTATACCCCTAATTATATATATGGATGTATCTAAATCTGCGTACAGCAGATATCTACAGAAAAAGATGTTTACAAAGGCAGCCATACAAACAGTGATGTATCCTTAGCTTGGAGATATCCCCCGGTCCCCACTGCAATTTTTCAACTACCAGAGAAAAATATGCATGTAAAGTAGTGCCATGTAAAGTGAATGTGAAGTGCAAGTTATGTTCAGTTCTAATATAAACAAATATTTGTACCTGGGTCTTGTTGTTTTTCAGCAGCCTTTAGTGAACTAGGTTTGTTTCTAGCAGACATTGATATTTCCCTCAGTTTTTACTTTTGTATTCCAAGCTCTAAATATTCTACTATGATAATTCATTGGCTTCAAAACCTCATTATACAGCAGAATAAAGATAAAATATGAACAACTGACTATCCAGCATTTCTGTCAAACGAGTGTGGTAAGCCACTTTAGAAAACAATCTCACATAAATTAGCCCAACTTTATCAGTTACGAAGAATAGGGGAAGAAAGCACTGCTGTAAGTTTTGATCACGGTAGACATTTCCACTTCAGTAAAATAGGACATTCAGAATACTCTGCTTACAGCTGAGTGTAAAACTGATGTGCACCCAAGTCTGGAGTGATACTACCTCTCTCCTGGAAACACGAGTACCCACAGTTGTAGGGTAGGAACTAGTAAAATCTGTCTTCACTTGCACCTACTAAATGCACTATTGTCTTTCTTAGAGCTGTTTTTATCTAGGCAGTTTACCATGCTACACAGATGCCAAAGAATGACTGTTGACATACACATTTGAAAATCAAAGTACCAGGTGAGTCACTGGCCATGGCTGAAGGGCACACTACAGTTCTGCGCAGTGATAGCTATATGGACCCAGATTCTCCAGCTCTTTTGGTCATCCTAGACAAGCCCTTCATCCTAGACAAGCCCTTCATCCTTCAGTAGCTTTTATATTTGTTGTTGCGCCACTGGAAAAGTCTGTGTCAAGGACTGAACAGAGCATTCATTTCAGAACTATGGAAAAGAGGAAAAGGTGCTTGTTTCTCAAGAATGAGAATTCAGTGCATCAGAGCTATGTACAAACCATCTACACTCAGAGTTCAGGCTCCCAAGTACAAAGAATACTTCCAAAAAGTGTCTGAAACACTGTATTAAAAATGAACTTTTCATGAAGTTCATCTACCTGCAAATATCCATTCTATTTTTGGCCAGCTCAGGTATATTAGCAGATACACAGAGTTTTCCTTCCTGCTTCCTTCCTGTCTGAAGCACATTTCATATAAGAGATTTGTGGACCAAGCTCTGTAGGAAGTCCCACGATTCAATATAAAAATTCTCTCTATAAAGAGACTCTTTGGCAGGCAAGCTGCACTGTGCTGCTAAATCTGGTTCTTACTTCCCTTGAGAGTGCACTAGGCACCCCTAAGTCAGTTCTGAAAATTCACAGGCTATGTTGGAAAGAAATTTCTCAATGTGATGAAAGAAAATAATGAAAAAAAATTGAAATGTTTCCTAATTTACAGCATTTTGACTGCGGCATTGCCAACATGCAACTTAGAAATTATATGAGAATTGTGAGGCAAAAAAAGCAATTAGAAGGAGGCATCAGGGAGGGAAATCTATCCAGTTTATTGATAATCTAGTGTTAGTGAGTAAAGCCCAGTTTAATTTTAAAGATCTTCAGTTTGCAGGTACACAGAGTCCATTAATAAAGTTACTGATTTGAGAAGAAATGAAAGCAAAGAATCACTCCACTCTAAGCTCTGATTGTGAAGTTATGTTTTGTAACTAGCAACAGACAACACATTTCAGTTTAGCATAAGCTTCTGAAAATGTAATGCCATGTAGATTACATCCTGAAAGTTTTCATCCCTTACTCACTGAGCAGTACAAATAATTTTATATTTCTATTTGTGTTATACATGGAGTACCCAAGCTGGCAGACAAGGCGAGACTTGTGACTATATTGGCGGGATGGCTCACATCATGGGATTATGCAGGATTGGGTTATATAATTTTAAACGTGTATACACACACACACACACACACACACACACACACACACACACACACACACACACACACACAAAAACCCCTTAATCAAAGGGACTAACTGAGGGTTAATGTTTTAAAATTGTTGACCTTTATGTCAGCTGCACAGATATATTCCCTAAAATGGTGGATGCTAAACCTGATTAAACATTGCTGAAATGTTACCTAGTTCCTCAATTTGAATTCAGTGGTTAGCATGCAAGGAGTGCACAGTTTTTCATGCTAAGAACTAAAAAAACCCTCACTTATTTCTCAAAGTATGAATATATTGCTGTGTACACAGTTCCCAACAGAGGGATTTCAGTTTTCCTTGGTAGCTTTGTGCACAGCAATATTCTTGTAGTGGTGGAATGAAGGAGGGGTAAAAAGAAGAAATAGTCAGTGTTCTTTGCAGGAACCTATTTCTGTTAGAAAATTAAAATAAATCAGTACAAGTTTGTCTTCAGAAATATGGTTACAAAAAGAAAAAGAACATAGTTTCTTCCTGTAAGGCTGTTCTGAGAAATCAAAGCCAAAGCTTCTAAATAGTGAGTTGTGTTTTAAAAGAAGGAAGTAGCTTAATTCAGTTTGAAGAGGAGATGAAGAAATTGTGTATCAAAAGCAGTCTTTTAGCAAAGGCTCTTACAAAAGGACATTTTACTCATGTGCATATGCATTTAAAAGCTACACTATATTGCGTATTCAGGTAAGTATTGAGTAAATAGGAAATGATGAGATCATCTTACATATTCACACAGCTTCACAAAGAGGCTCTTTATAATTGGTGAAAATATTGAGGTTACATCTGCTGTGCTATTCACCCTTCTCCTTGAAATACCTTTATCAATGACTGGATGGTATTGATACTGAACTCTTCTCGTGACAAACTCATAAGAATATTTTTAATTTACTGCATGAGGATGAAATTGCCATACTTAACACTACAGTCGGATACTTAGCTGCAGCCACAAGTACTTTTTCTACATTCACAAAACTGGCAGACGAAACATGAAAAGGAATACTGACTCTTTAATCTCCACTTCTCCACCTAAGGCCCAAGGCAAGCTGACAGGGTAACTTCGTTCTGGAAACAGAGGGGTTTTTATTTTTTTAATTCTGGATTACTTTTTCTTCTGCTTTTGAAAACTGTGGGCTATAGGGGAATGAACCTGGCATAGACTTAAAACAAGAACAAGTTTCTTTATCTGGAAAGTTACAGTCCTTGATGCTTACAGGAAGGTCATTTTCAAAACCCACAGGAAAAATCGCATCACAGCCAGAAAGAGTGCATTAAGTGCCTTATTTGCTTGTAACAGAGACAGTTTTCCATTTATAACAGCTCCGAGGATCAAGTGAGTCTTTGATGTTGTAAGGACTTTCCTATAGATTTTGCAATTAGTGAGCTAGATGTTTTAAATAGTAGGTATCCACAAATTGGATTTTAGCAATGAAAAATATTTAGCAATGTTAAATGATGCTTGCTACAGAATTAGGAGCTAGATGAGAGGAGACTTGCAGACATTCGGTGAGGAATCATAAGTCAACTATGCAATTCTCCACAAACGCTTCTATTTTGGGTCTGCTACATGGGCTACAGTGAGGAGGAGGGGACTGAAGCCTGGACAGTGTGCAAATGCATTGTCTACCTGCCAGGCCAAAAGCAAGGCCTTCACAGCAGATTGCTCGGTGAAGAATGCCACCTTCCTATCACAGCAGTCCCCATGGGTCACAGTGCTCTACCTCTCTTCATTGCATACAGTTCCTTACCAGCCCTGTCTGATTTACTCTATCTCAACAGAATTCTAAGAAAAATACTAAGATGATAACTGTTTTAAGAAAATGCTGGTTCTGTGAGGCTGTAGAAAACTGCATTTTACTCATAGCATATGACAGGTGAAAGCTCTGAGTGCAGGATAGATGACATCTTTTTTAGGATAGGGTAGAATATAATCTATTGTGTCAATACCACTGACTGAGACCTGGCTGCTACTGTGATATGAATATCAGACAGTAATAGTTGCTGATTTACAAACATAAATTCACCTTTTCATATCTTAAGGAAGTAGCAGATCAGCTTCATGAAAGAAAACTGTAGCTCACTGATATTCAAACTCCCACCTAGCCTCTCCATTCACATGGGATATTCTTTTAAGCATCTACAGTCAGTCTAAAAATGCTAAGTACAGCAAACAATTAATTGCTTATTTTGCAATATGAATTACTGTTTAATCTTCCAGTGTAGGAGTGTTACATACATAAATATGTGATAAATTAGGCAAAACTAAGTATCCTCGCAGAAAAAAACATAGAGCCTTAAACAAGCATTTAGAAAAATTTGACGATTTAAGAATGTTTAAAAACTAAGCAATACTTTTCCTGCCTCTTTGCATAAAAACAAATGTTAAAAGAAGTCTGAGTCAAACTGTTAAAAAAGGTGGATTCATATTAGGATCAAAGTTTGTAGCTTGCCAAATACAGCGAGGAAAGCCTTGTATGCTGCATGTGCAAATTATCTCAGATTAGGACTAGGAAGGTGTTTCATTTAAAATCCACCTATGTTCTTAGTTTACATGACATCAGTTCACAACAGTAGTGCAAATTTATTAAAACTCAGCAAACCCACAAAAAATAACATTTCCCAGCGCTGTGGCAATCATCATCTCCTACTTGAACATCAGAGACACTTTTCTTCCCTCCCTTCTCCTTTTCATGATTATTCTAACACCATTTTCCCATGGCCCAACATTTGATATTACAACTTTATAATTATGCATAACCGTGAATATTAACAAGACTATATAGTTCTAGGTAGGATGTTTATTTAAAAACATTCTGTCGTATTGATCCAATGTAATGCAATGTATTACTAGATGCACTATTCAATGGAAGATTATGGCATGCATATGAGAAAACTTTTCTGTGGGTTCTATAGATAAAATTGATGTAAATAAACTAACTATATAAGTTTCCTTTATGACAGACTGGATTGAAAAATGAACAGTAGATTTTTCTACCTAGGATTCTCTAGTTTTTCTTCTCTCTTTCTTAACTTTTTCTTTCCCTCATGATTTGTCTCTCTCCCCATGACTTCAATCCTGCCATAAAGTGATTTTCTTCTGCTAATATTGAAACGGTCGTTTAGAAACCCAAGCCTGCTTTGAACAGCAACTTCAGACAGAACTTCCATTATCATTAATGAACTCTCTGTTCAAACTGTAGGGGAAAATGAAATCCCAGATCCAAATTTTGCCCTTAGCTACTAAAACTCAACATCAGAGGAGAAATTTGGCCCTGCTTGCTTAAGAAACTTAAACCTGTCCTCCATCTTTCCACTAACGTTAATGTCCATCATATGACAACCTATGTAAGATTAATGACTTTAGAATATAACCCTTTCCATGCCAAATATATCCACAGACTATACAAAACTACACCTCCTAAAAATAGGAAAAGAGACTGAAGATTCATAGAAGCAGATTGGCAGCAATATTAATTTTATGTTTGAACTACCTAGGTAAAAGATGGTATCTTTCAAGGGACAGGATCCCTTTAAAGAAGCTTTCATTTCTGGGATAAGAGTCCCTGTTTGGGTGCTAGGGCTGAGTGCAGTGAGGGGTTTCCTCAGCCTAATCTCTAGAGGAAAGGCATCCAGAGCACAGTATCATGAGGGTATGGCTCAACTGAATGTTCAAACTCCCTCTAACCACCACAAAGATTCATCACCATCTCATATCTGACAGCAGGTATTTTTGAAGTATACTGTCCCTTTATAGCAGATGACTTCTAAAAAGTGAAAACAAAACAAGGATTTCCTCCGTTGTACACAAGCCTTGAAAAGATAGCTTAATGCTAACACACCCCTGCCCCTGCCCCCAAACAAATTGTAAAATAAAAATATAAGAATTTTCAAATAATTATGTGTCTTGTGGTCTCAGAAGCAATACTTAGGAACCTATGGACATTTGGTTAGAAGACTTCAGGCGTTTTGAAGGGCATTCCCAAAAGCCCACTGAGTCAAAGTCCTGTACCAGGCCAACTCACTTCATAAGTTATCAGGCATCAAAACCAACATGGATCCAGCATCCATGGCCACATAACACATGGATGGCAAAGCCTCAGGTGATTTAAGCAGGCTCTTTCAAACAAGTGCTAATAAGACCTATTGCCACACCGTCACACATTTGATGTGCTACACAGTTTACTGATACTGTTTGTGTATTCTTACTGCTTTGAAAACTGTCTCCCTCAGAAACACAAGGTCAGCTGTGCAGACCTTTGAATAAGAAAAAAGAAGAGAAATAGCCCACAGCACCAACGGGTTTCTAAAACCCTGGAAAGGTCTGCAACATTTTCATCATACCTTCATAGTGACATTTTAGGATGGGGTATTTCACAGCCTAGTAAACTACAAACAAAATCCTTAACCCATCCTTGGATTTTCAGTGGGGCAACACACTTTCTGATTTAGACTACAAGATGATGGAAACTTCTGGTCTCAGTAATCTTGGAGAGAACCTCAGCAATGAAGGTAGAAAGGTATGTGACTGAAGTCCTTTTATCTTTTTAAAAAATGACATATACTTACATCCTCTAGCAAAAGGTGCAGAAATAGTTTGGTGGAGAGAATGAAGGTGAAGCTATTGGATGTGCACAATAATATCTTTATTCCCATGGCTTTGCAATTTAACATATGCTTCTGAAATTTACCACAAGAACATTATAAAATATAAATTCATCTTTGGGGTTAAAAATTTTGAGCACAAAAAGACTTTAAAAAAATACAGAAAATTATTAGCAAAGAAACTGAGAAGCACAGAGGTTACCAGAAGAAGTCAGAGCTCAACCTTTATAACCCCTTAATACAGCAGCAGTATTTATACAGCTGGTATTATGTACACTTTTAAGGTGAAAATAGGGGATTTTAGGTGCAAATTTCAACTGAATATGAGCTATGGAGGACACAATTGAAAGCCTACAAACAGAAATAGGAATATACTAAATCAGTATTGCATTAGATTTAATTTGAAGATGAGATAGCATCAGGAATTAAGGTAAAGGGTTTTTGATGCAAACTATCTGAGGCATCTTGCAAAGTAACTGTGTCTTGCTAAGCTACAGAAGGCATAATTCTGCAACTAGGTTTAGCAGCTAACAATTTAAATAGCTTAAAGATTTATCTATGTAGAGTTTTCTGGTTTGTTTACTGTCCAAAAGATCTGATGCTTCTGATAAACACTTATCTACTTTACATTTAGAAAACATTTGTCCAATAGAACAAAATTTGCATTTGAAAAACTGAGGCACAAAATATCACAAAGATTAGAAATTTCTTGGGATTAAAATTTTTTTCTGAGTATTTTTATGGTTAATGGATAATTAAAACGCCGAATATTACAATAGTAACAACTGTCCTGCACACACAAGAATGTAAGGAATGAGCCAGCCATGAGTTAATAGTGTATGAAGCAAGGGTACAAGGAACACATAATTGCCTGTGGTAGACTGTTTTCTCCCTTATAAAGAACTAGGCTTTTTTTAAAAAAAAGAGATGAAATGAAGCTAGACAGACCAATATCTCGTGTGACCCAAAGAAGAATTTGTAGGACCAAACACAACAACTTCAAGATTTCAAAACATGGCTAAAAGACATGACAAATACACACTCTTGGGTAGGTGTACATCTCTTAAGATTCATTAGAAGTGAAAAACAAACACGAGGCATGTGCTAAAACCAAAGTCCATGATCCTTTTTTTGCCTTGTATGAAAACAAAAGAATGTTTTCTTTACATGCTTCCCTTTCTTCCAGTTTCTTATCTCCTGTTTCCTCGTCTTGTTCTATCACCACTGTCTCCAGTCAAAAGGACTTAAGGGGTTCCAGTGTCCAACACAGAAATCTTTGCAGGCCCATACTATGGACAGAGAGAACGATTGTGCAGGTGGTCAGACCAGCACTTCTGCAATACTTTGAAAACAACATACACTAGGCTATCATCAGGATGCCAGTTGGGCTTAGTTTAAGAAATAGCTAAACCCCTGACATGCCATCAGCCTAATTTAGAATCAATCTTGCTTTCCAGCGATGATAATAAACTTGTACAAACATGAGATTCATTTGTATATTTTAGCATTTTATTTCAGTCCCAGAATGTAAAACCTGACATTGGAATCAGTTTGAATTTTTTGGTTATTGAAGATATTAAGCACTACAAGAGCATTGAAATTTCGATCTGATTAGGATAAAAATTCCTCAGGATCAAAACACTTCTTTTTTTCACCCTACAGTTTTACTAATTGTGAGCTACTTGACATTGCAGAGTTATTCCACAGCATGATAGCAAAATATGTGAAGTATTTTACTGTTAGAAATTATCAACTCATTCTATTTGTTTTTCATGTGTTTGAGGTTATTAAGAGAATAAAAAATTATAACTGATGTGCATAAGTTAAAAGGGTTAGTTCAACTACAGCTGGTAGGCTAAACCACTAAGCAATATTTTGTACTGCAATAGATTTTTTTCTACTGAACATACATAAAAGAAATCATGAATATATAACTGATTTAAAAGCAGACTGAGGGGGTAATATTCCTTGAAAAATAGGGGAGCCATGAAAAAGGTGAATGTGGAATAGTTTATTTTCAGAAAGACTGGATTATTCTAACCACTGGAAACCAGATAAAGTAGATGAGAGGGAGTGCTACCCAACATACTCATCAGAGACCTTTGCTTTAAGGGAAATGAACTGCCCTGGCTCACTGTTCCTGAGGAATTGTATTTCTTATACCTGTAAATCAAATCCTGAAGAAAGAGGATGATATTTTCTAAGCAATAGCTGACGACAACAGTATCTTTCTTGCCAGAGCCAGGTTTCTGAATTTAGACCTCAATTAGGATTCTGAAATGAAAAAGCACATATTATATACCAATACCAATTGGCATATACTTGTGACAGTGCTCCAGCAAAGAAAATACTAATTTTGATATCGTGGCATGTTATTGTATATTTTCCCAAAAGTATATTAATGGTTGCCTTCAGAGGTCTTGACTTTTATCCTTCCTTGCTGCTTTCTTAATGATCTTCATTGAATAGTAACATCAAATATTTGGTGTTCAATGAAGACAATTAATTTTTTTACAATTAAATGGAAGATGTGTACTCCTACAGTATATGACATCCACTCTTTCTTAGCATGCAATGAACATCTCAAAAAAGGACTGTTACAGACTTCTGAATGAAAACAGTGTCAAAAAAGGGGAAGCACATATGCACAGCATTGTACTCCCAAGAGCAGCAATTGCTCTTGCTGAGTTTTCCAGACAGTGCTAAGACCTGATATAACAGTAATTTTATTAATCTGCTTGATTTCGGATGTTGATTTGACATCAAACGTATCATGCTAGCTTTAAGATTAGGGATATTTGCCATTGATGCCATCAGAATGAGGGCAGGTCTACTCATGCAGGGACTCATGGCTTGGTGAAAGTGTACAAACTGCCCTATGCTTGACATGTAGTTCAGTCCTGCAATGGTTTCTCACAGAGGTAAGGAAATGGAGATGATCCTATCACCTTCCCCATTCTTACAAGTGGCAAAATAATACTGGGCCATGAGGGGTCTTTCTAGGGTGTTAGTTATAGATGCATAATTATGAAACATAAAGCATTCAATTACAACTCTATCATGCCACATAACCTAACGAAGAGCTCTGTCACACAGAGCTAGGATTAGAGACTCTGTGCCAGGGTACAGCCTGACCTGTAATTTTTGAGGGTTTGGATTCAAACAGAAGTTGTTGCAGCTTAGCCAGTTTCTGTGTGTTAGCTGAGCCAACAGCTGGGCCATGATGCTGGATGTGTACAGGCTGTCAGACTAGAGAACATTTTAACGATGATCTCTGTGAGAAAGACTTGATTTCTGCTAAGCATTATCTGTCATGATCCTACCAGCAATTTGTTCAACAAACATGGTGGAGATGAACAAATGAGAAGTTTCCCAAACTTCAGAAACCATGAAGAATTGTAAAACAGGAAAGAGCTCAATAAGGTGGAATTGTAACACCAAAATTTGGCTGAGAGATTTGTGAAAAAGCATGATCATTCAAAGTTTGAATGAAACAGGTAGAAACAACTACCATAAACTTTTATTTCTGTTTGGAAAAACATCATGTTTCAAGAGCTTATGTTATCACACCATGTAGTATTGTGTTGCTATAAATGCAACACATGTAGTTAGAGTATGAATATTGTTTTATTAATTGACATGGGCATCAAGGTATAACTAACACAAATCTCTTAATAGAAATCTTGAGCCCACAGAAGCTAATGGAATTTTTGCTATTTACTTCACTGAGGTCAGAATTTTAGTCCATAAAAAAATTGCTTTTTTAGGACATAATGCCCATGTCCATTGAAGACAATGAAAGCTTTTCCACTGACCTTAACTGACCTTTCATTAGGGCAGTAGTTCCTTTACAAAAGTCTGTTGTCACTGCTATAGTCTTGCAGACCTTCTTCACAATTATACTTGTTATGGTCACATTCCTTAAACTGCTTTTGTCTTCTTTTATCTGCGATATAGAGTTAACAAGGCCTGTTTTTCTGTTTCTAATGGGCTGCTATGATCTGAAGCCAACAGCAGCCCTCTTGATTTTTTTCCTGTGTGATTTTGTGCAACGTTTTCTTTGCTTGTTTTCCTCTTTGATGTCTTTGAATATCTTGGATGAGAAGGCAGGATGTAGTGGTTTTACTTTTTCCTTACGATACATTGTCAGCAAATAGGCAGAATAGCAGTCTTGTTTATATTTCTTTCACCATTAAATCTACAATTGCAATTTAGGTTTCTTCTTGTTTTAATTATTAAAAATTACGTTATCTCCTGTAAAAATAAACCGGTATTTTTGGTTGCATTCTCCATCAAACAGAACCTTTTCAGTTTGCTGCTTTCTCAAGTCCTGCTTAGTTTTCTCACTAGTGTTTTCTATCTATTACTTTAGCTTCCAGCTCCTCTTCAAAATATTGCACAGTACTGCTTTTTTTTTTAAATTTGTTTGCTTTTTTCCATTGTGATCTCAAGAAATTATTTCCTATATTGTACTGGCAAATATCCTGTGCTCTCTGTTTTGGGGAACTGATTCTGCTGGGTTTTACCTTCTACAGCCAGTGTTTCCCAGTTCATGAATTTTAGCTCTAATTTTATTTTTACGAAACCAGGAAGACTTTTTTTCTTTCTAATTTGGTTGGAATTTCATTTTCTATAATTGACAAGTTGCTATTAAATATTTTGGTGTTTTACAATTTTTTTTTCTTGGTTTCTGTAGAATTTGTTTTTTCAAATACTAGTAAGTTGAACAACTTTCTGGGCAAAGATATGAACCACCTTGGCTTCTGCAGGACTTATAGTTGGCAGATGTAGTTCCCCCAGTTATTCCCAAGACTAATTTAAACTTGAAGATCTCTCATAAAGAGCATGAGTTTGAACATGAAACGACAAATGCAAAGTCCTGTATCTGGGATGGACTGATTCCTTGCTCTATTACAGGCTGCTGGGTTGCTGCTTTGTGAAAAGGGACTTGGGGGTCCTGGTCAGCAGAGCTGTCCAAAAAATTGAACAGCCAGTAGAGCACAGAAAATCATTACCCCCCTTCACTCGTCACTCTTTAAATTGCATCTGGAATCTAATTTTAGGTTTCTACCATAGGAGCCTAAAATCACTGTATTGATAAACTTCAGAGAGCTCAGTATAGGTCTGTCAAGACATCCAGGGGCTGGTGTACTTGCTCTGTGAGGAAAAGCTGTGGAACCAGGCTTGTTCAGCCTGAAGAAGAGGTGACTTCAGGGGAACATAGCAGCATGTCTGCAAGGAGCATACTGCAAAGATGGAGCCATGAGCTGCACAACCAAAACACAGAAATTCCAACTGGATAGAAGGAAAAAACCCCAAAACCACTGCAAGGATAACTCACTCTTATTAGGATAACTGGAACAGGTCATTCAGAGAAGTTGTGGAAAATCTGAGTTGTTTAAACATCAAGTAGACAAAGCGCTAAAAAATTTGCTTGAAGTTAGTGTTGATCCTGTTCTGAGCATTAGGTGGGACCACATGATATCCCAGACCTCCTTCCAACCTAAATGATTCTATGAGCATCTTGTTTGTATCAGGCAAGAAAACAAATATACCTAAAAGATGTAACCAGCCTTGTCTATTGAAAAAAACTAGTCTAGCAAGAATAATTATGGTATAGCCACACAGCCAAGTTTGTGAACCCCACTGTGCTGGATGTTGATAGCAGGAGAAAGTCCCTGTGTTTGTAAAGTTTGCAATCCAATCAGCTGAACTGGACATACAGTGAGAGCAGGAACACAGGAAGCTGAAGTGACTTTCTAGAAGTCATTCCTGTCTCCAGGGATCTCCTGAGTCCTAGCCCAGTGCTTATACACCGGACCACACTGCACTCATACTGTCTGCATGGATCTCTAATTTTCCCGAAGATGAATGTTTCATAAAACATATTCTATTTCAGAGAGAAGTGGTCATTCAGAAGATTAAGGTCTTTTTTAAATGGGATGTTCATCTATGCCAGGTGGTATGGTAAATCTGAGTCATAAATATCTTTTATTTCCTTGGTCAGATACTGCAATGAAAGTGCAACTTGTCATTTTTGACTTCCAGTTTCAAGAGCATCAAGTAAGTTTCTGAATTTGTTCCTTATTTCTCAGCAACTCACATATTCTCCTAGATATTATACTGCTTACAATTTAAATGCTACAAAATTACTTTGTTTATGCTTTTGGATAGTTGGTTTTATTTTTTCTGCAGAAATATATCTCCCTGATCTTACACTAAACGCACTTTACATTTTAGAAACTTCTGAAATCTTTACAAAGCCTAATACTGCTGTTGGCTGCCATGTGTTATCATAGAAACTGTCCCTATTCTCCTACTTTCTGGTCAGTTATCCTCCTATCTTCCCTTGCAGATTGAGCTAAGTAATTTGGGACAGAACATTTTTTTACTGCCTTCTATTGTAGTCATATGTTTTTGTAAAATCTAATTAAATGTAGCTGCATTTGGGCCACTGCCCTTCTATTAGGAAATGCTAGTAGGACATGATGCAGGGGGAGAGGAGTTTTTAGAATTTGTGACTCTGAATTTAAGAAGCAGTCTGCAGATAGTCTTCTACATTAAGAAAAACATCGAAGTCAATCATAAATGCAGTCAGTCGCTGAAACTTCCAAAGAATTATCTGGCTTCACTGCAGGCACAGATAAATTAGAGATTATGGGCATAAGTCTTTTTTTGCACAAGGGTAAATCAGCAGCCCCATCACTGAAGTCAACAGATCTCAACAAGAAAAGAATTAGGCCCTATGGCTTTTAATAAGAAGGATACAAAGAGCTTAATTACAAGGAATCAAGCTGAACCTCCCTTCCCCCATACACAGACATTGCACATATTCTCTGGTAAGGTTCATCTTTTGCAGTATTTTTGTACTTCTGTTATGCTAATCCTAATCAGACACTACCTGTGTGCAAATAACAGGGACTTAGATGCTATAAGGATGGGGGCCATGTAGATATTTACACATAGAGTGGTAAAAGAACCAGTACAGCTGTAGCTCAGTTCTGTATTGAAAAACCTGGAGAAAGCCTAATTATGCTGCAGTTTTTGTCCTCCATGTTATGACTCAGAAAAAACCAAAACCCTCAAAGAGGAGGAGCTCCTATTCTGTGCCAGGGAGGGAGGTTCTCAGGTAAGCAATACCTTTTCTAAGGATTAAAATAATGGACAGCACATGTGAATTAACTGCTGATATAAATGCTGGTAATACAAATATAATGTGTTATTTCCACATATGTAAATGATCCTATATGTCTATAAAAAGGCTTAAAATAAACCACACAAAAATTATATTTAAGTCATCCTCAATGAAATCCTATGACAAAAAAAACCACGTGCAAGATGAAGATCCCAGTTGTGGAATATAAATAATAGTTTAGGAGCAATCAACTGTTGTATCAGATTATTTTGCCAACAATGGAAGTACTTACAGTCTAAGTGACTATGTCTGATGCCTTCCACATCTTCAGCATGAATGAAGTGGTAACATCTCTTTCCTACAATATCTACAGGGGTCAGATCCATGTAATCACTAATCCTAAAAAGGAAAAAGAACATACAGCCTATAATTCAAGAAAGAAAAGAATAAAATAATTGCCAAGTGACTCAGAAAGTGAAATCTGCTAAATTTTTTTCAGCATTATGTTAATTTGAATGGAATATCTGTACAAATGATACAAGGCCTTAAAGAAAAAAAGAGAAAGAAATTTTTATAAAGAAACCTGGAAATTATTTTATCCATTTAACTAAGTGGAAAATTAAATTCTAATACATATTCTCCCAGTAGCATAATGCCAGGACAATATAATTCCATGAAATTATAAAGCATTAGTGACAATCCAAAATCCTCATTAAAAGACTAAGATGATTCAAGGTTACATAATAAAGTAGAAACATGTTATGTATATACCAAATGATTAGAGACACATTTCATTTCAACAGATTGGTCTTCTATTGGGTATATTCATGAAAAGGCTCTTCAACCATTTCTTGGCACCAAGTCCAAACTGATATTTCAAGGGATATAATTTAAATGCTGAGACACACAGATGCCTCAGGGTGTTATCTTTTTTAGTCTAATTCATTTGGGAGCTCAGCTTTCACTCTGGTCCCTTTCAACTGGGACTTTGTTGTTTATTGCACATAGAAACTTTTAAATCTATTCCACAGACCTTTGTGTGCGTGTCTGTGTGCGTGTGTGTCTGTGCACCTGTGTCTGTGTGTGTGTGTAAACCTGTATCATGGAGTGTCAAGGTGTCAATGTCCTTAAACACAGCACAGAAATTAAAAAGAAAATTGGAAAATGTCTTGCTCACACAAGCATTTAAAACTATGTCTGTTTTCTAGACATAGAATAATTTTTTTAGGGTTTGAAATAATCCTCAATGATTGTGGTTAAGCCCACTTTGCAATTTTGACATATAATTGTCATCCATTTAAGGGAGCTGTAAGAAACAGTGAACATCTTGATATAATGAGATAGCTGAAACAACTGTAGTGTGATCCTGAGGGAGGCCAGTAGGGAGCCTGAACCAGAAACTGAACTGTTGTGGGTCTGAGGGGTTCCCAGCAGGCAGAGGGGGTGAACACAGCCACTGAGACCCTGGCTAGAAGAGCTGTGTTTGCCTGGGTGTCTGAAGCAGGGAGAATGCACAGACCAGAAAGACTGAAGGTGAATGGATGCATCAGGCAATACCACAGCAGTACTGGTTGTTGGTCCCCAGTAAAAAAAAACCCCAAAACAACAGACACAAAAAACTTCACAGATCATTCAAGTGAACTCAAATTTGTTAGTAAATTTGTCAAATCAATTTTAGCACAAACCACTACAGCCTTCTACCACTTTCATGACAGAGCACATTGAATGACATATACCTTCAAAAAACTGCATAGTAGTTAGAGCGCTTAGCCAAATATGGGATACCCATCAGGGGATATCTGTCTAATGTTTATCACAAACCACAGTTGAAAAGCACCTCTCCTAACTTCTCAGAGAGGACACAGTCCACCAGGATAAAGACAAATCTCGAACTGTGGCACTGGGACTCCCTATCCACCCTCCTGAGCTCTTCCACTTTGGTTGCACAGAGAATTATTTGCTGGGAAGCGAAGGACCTGGGATCTCTGCCCCACTGGAAGGAAGGGAGCCTAAGCTTTAAATGTTCCTGTCCCCATGACTGTATATTATCTTTTAATGCTAAACTAAGTATATAAACTGTCTATGGAACAGGAACCAGAACCCAAGTCTCTGCTCCCATGTCTACACTCACCTCACTGGCACACTTTGCTGTCTCTTTTCTGGCCCCAATACTGTGTGCTTTCTATTAGAAGGTGGCTCTGCTTCAAGATACTGGAACAGGTTCCCCAGGGAAGTGGTCACAGCACCAAGCCTGTCTGAGTACAAGAACCATTTGGACAAAACTCTCAGGCACATGGTGTAACTCTTGGGGTATTCTGTGCAGGGCCAGGAGTTGGACTCAATGATCTTGGTGGGTCTCTTTCACCTCAGCACATTCCATAAGATAAGGGAGAGGAAATCCCACCCTGCTGGCCTAGTGGAAAGGGGCAGTCTCCAGGCAGGCCAGGGCCCTGTGGTGTACCTGGGCTGCGAGTGCTGCAGCTCACAGGGCTAACATAGGGGATGATCATTCTGCTTTCCCCTCTGGTAAATTTGACTCAGGAGGTGGACTTTGTTTCTCTGCAGCAGCATGTTGGTGTAAGGTCTTCAGGGATAAAAAATAACAAACATGTCAAGGCAATTGTGGAAACAGATTCACAATCCCTCAAGTTTTTTTAGATTGTGCCAGGAGAGGTTTAGATTAGATACTAGGAAAAACAATGACACCAAGATGAGAAGCAAAAGAAATTCCATCAAATAGGACACAAATGCTTATATCAAAGGTACTAAAGATGGAAAAGAAATAATTTGCATGGAGAAAATAATATATATATATAGTATATCTTAGAGCACTTGCTAGGAGACAGATCTTGTGGCACCCAACTCCTTTGACAAAATAAAATAACAAGTTGACGTGTAGGATAAGATTCTATTGAATACAGAGACCTCATCCTGTAAAACATAAGCATAGGCTTCTGCTTGAGAATGTCAATGGTTCCACTGACTTACAGGACAGGATTGAAATTTTAAGGTAGGTACATGTGTTTTGCTGAAATTGTGCACACATTTGTAGGCTTGAGGCTTGCTACACAAGACTGCTTCTGCATACATGAAGGAACTACTGATAACCACTGTCATGGTCAACAAGCCAAAGCTCTTCCATGTGGTTATTTCCTTTAGGGCACATATTAGCCGATATGGTATCACAGTCCACATTAAACGGGGCTATTTTCTCTCTCCAAATGGTCTCCAATCCTCAACAGTTGACTCTGAAAACACACAGACTGATAATGCACTCTAGCAGCAGTCTCTTCATTTTGCTTTTAGTTATTTATCACCATCTGAGATGATTTGTCCTCTGCAGGTGCTTTTCACATTCCACTGACTAATAAAGAAATCCTAGACTATTTTAGACTAGATAGTGAAGCTTAGATGACACAAATCCTACATTTTCAAAATAGACACAGATTACATGCCATGTTTTCAGCAACAAAATTTTACAGCCATATTTTACACCCTCAAAGAAAAATATTAATAGTTAGTAATAGCCAGTGTACTAGCTAACAGATCTTGTCTCTAACTGCGGGCTAGTTTGTGCACTGAGTCCAGGATTCCAAAAGCAGATCTCTTCATTGAGAGGAAAGGAACAAGATACCCAAAGACTTGAGTAATGTCACTCCTGTGCACTGCTGCTGCAAGCAGGCAACCACTTGGAAAACTAGGAGCACTATTGATCTCACCCCTGCTGATCCAATGGTCCACTGTGAGCATTCATTGCAGTTAAGTGGCATGGCTTCTGCTCCATACTCCCTGCAGCTGCCAGTAACTCCCCATTGCTCCATAAATAGTGCTTACAGCTTGCCCAGCATGAATCCATTTTTCTTGGTTTTTGTCTATGTTGTGCTTGCTTTACTGCAGCACCACAAAGAATTTTGTAGCTGCCCACAAATGCCAGGAGTCAAGCCCGTATATTCAGGATGGGATACTTATGTCCTTTTCTGTAATCCCAGAAGGGAGATCCCAACTTCCCTGACTCAGTGACAGCCTTGGCAAACACCCAGATAATTAATCTGACAGCTTTAATCAGCTATTCAGTTAATTCCTTCCCATCTTCTGTTTCTTCCATTCCTCCAGTTTTTACAGTCATATTCTGCTTTGCAGCTACTATGAAATCCAAGTTCTGTCAGTCTTATTTCATTTTCCATGACTGGAAATGCCGCTGCCTCAGTGAGTTCATATTCACCTCCCAGCACTGGCAGCAGTGTTTCTACTATTTGAAATTACTTTTATAAACTATTTTTAACAGTGACACAGGGGCCTAAAGTGGAACTGTTGCAACATTCAAGTACCACCATATGCGTTCTGCATTAGCCTGAGATAAATTTCCATCGCAAACAATGAAAAGTTGCTTCATAATATTGCCTTTATCTTAAAAAATGAAAAACATTAATAAGATCAACACTTTGTTCCTGTCTTACCACAGTTTACCATGTCTTATCAGCCCTTCCTGTGTGATTTCCTATCAGTGCACCTCACCTGATGCATTTTACAGTTTTCAGTGGTGCCTTCTCAAGCATTTGAAAGTTTTATTGCTACATGAATATAAAGGGAAGGTTTGAGAAAAATGCTTAATTAAAAAACCCCCACATATACAATTTAGGGCTCATAAAAATGCCAAACTCACAGCAGAGAAAGAATAAATCTTTCTAACTTGACCTAAAAGTTCATATACTTGACCTGATGGAACTGTTCATTTTTCACATCTATTTGATTCCTGGCTTTTTTTGTGGAGATTGCCAATAAAGGTAACAGTAAGTGCAGGTGATTTTGTTAAAAGGGAATATGTTCATTAGGAACTGGATAGATACCAGCAACTCATTTCACAGAGAGCTTTGAAAAACTCTGCAGTGGTAAGAGCTATCCATTACTACCTAGGTAGGTCATAGGGAAACCAAAGACTTAGGAAAAAGTTTTGTTCTAGGTCCTACTATTCCTAATCCCCAGAGCTCTTTTGCCAGCTGCCAGATTATACAGCAGCTGGATGCTCACTGGGTAGAGTAACAGGCAAAAAGCCCAAACTTTAATGCTGTTACCCACTTTCTCTGTGACCTTATGCAAACCACTTTGCATGAAGGAGTTTTTCCAAGCTTAAAAATGAGAATAATATATTGACTTTTAGATAATGCTTTGGAAATGTAGATGAAGTATTCTGTCTAATAGTCAAGTAATATTAAAAAAAATATTGTAGCAGTACAGCAACGTGGCAGCAAAGACATCCTCAAAAGTGAAATCCAAGATTATTTTAAATTGTTTCAGA
Organism: Entomyzon cyanotis; assembly: GCA_024500445.1. Taxonomy (NCBI): domain Eukaryota; kingdom Metazoa; phylum Chordata; class Aves; order Passeriformes; family Meliphagidae; genus Entomyzon; species Entomyzon cyanotis. The sequence continues at coordinate 25,479,575 of JAKEPQ010001030.1, forward strand.
TCCCAATTAAAGAAAACAGTTGAGTTTATCCTTTTTTAGTTTATACTGATGTGCTATCCTGATCATAGGTTTTCCTTTATGATTGAGTAATTATGATTGCTCATATAAGAGAGCTTCCACTCACAAAATGCCATGGATGCTGCCACAAGAAAACCTTGCATTAGTAATCTTGTTCCTTCCAGTTTTTGACCAGTCCCCTTCGCAAAATTTCTTTTGGCTGCATTCTTCCTTTCCAACCTTCCTTCTTCCTTTTCAACCTTTCCCTCATACCTCAGACTTCCATCAATGGACTCAAACTTATGACTCGTAATTTCCTCCTCAGGTATTTTCAATCTCCTCTATTTACCTATTCCCTGGATTATATTTTTATTTTCCAGAGCTCTGAGGCCTTAATGGTCTTGATCAGCCCTTCTGCTTCCCAGGCCTTCCCCTACCCCACCACAGCCCAGACCCCCATGGCAGTCCTTGCCATCATCCAGCTCCCCAGAGCCCTGCCTGGCTGTGGGCCCTCCTGACCCGACCGCAGCCCACTGCACTGCCTGTCCTCAGGGAGGTGCCCAGTGCCAGGGGCTGGGGCTGCCCCTGTGCCCTCCCAGCTGCCCTGCTCCTGCTCCCCTCTGGGGGTGGGATGTGCCCTGGCTGCAGGTCCTGCCCTGCTGGGTCTGCACAGGGAGCCCTGGTGCTAGCAGCACCCAGCCCCCAGGGTGCAGGCAGCTGAATTTAAATCTCTTTCACCTTCTGAGACCACTCTTCACTATCACATCGAAAGCAGCCCCCCCCCCCATTCAACTCTTCGTCACCTGTTCCCATTTCCCTGCTGTCTTTCCCAGTATGGCCTTAACCAATTTTATTCTACAGTTTTCCCACCTCTAACTGCAACAGATCCCACCTCTCTAGCCTACTATCTAGGCCATCTGTGCTTCTGTTCCATTAAACACTGAGCATGATATGCTGTAATCTGCAAATTAGTTCAAAAATGGAAAACTTTAAAACTCCATGCAGAAAAACTTGTGGAGGAGAGGATGGGGGAGCATAAGGACAGGCATACAGGTCAGACCAACGTCTGTCTAGCCCCAAATCTTGCCTCCGAGAGGGACGGTGAAAGATTGTAAAAAGCAGAGATAGCTTAGAGGAATATTTCCTGGACTATCTTCCCCTATTCCAGCAAGATATCCTGCAATTTATAGTTTTTAATTTACTTTTATCCTCTAAGAATGTAATGAAAATGAAGGTGGTGATGGTGAGAGTGAATTTGATGCTCTCATACAGCACCAGGATGACATTGCAAGAGTCCAAAATTTCTAAACTTCTTGCCAAGCCCATGGAACAAAGAATACCCACAACTAAAACAAAGAAATAAAGGATATAAAGGCTGTACCTATTTTCACAGTAAATGATATTGAGGTCCATATTCACACGAGTGACAAACATGTGGCAGTCAATCCTGACTTCATTAATTGTAGGAGGTGGCAAAGCATGAGCAACAACCACAAGTCCCATGATTTGGCTGGGTACTGTCCGTCCGTGTGACAGCGACACTCTCAGACGTAACCGGCCTGTTATATGAATCACCTGGAAAATAAAAACAATAAAAAAATACCCAGTGAATTCTGAATGCAACCATGACATCGGTTTCTTGTAAAGGATAGCATTACTATTCCCTACAGTTCACTTAACACAGCCTAAAATTGTACTAAGTAACAACTACTATCATTGTTAAGCTTATTAATATTGGCTGTCAACATGCCCTATGTGTCCTGTCCTTATGGCAAAAAGAACATAACAGGCAAATGTTTTACATTCATCAAATAAAAACCTAAGAATTTCTGTGGTATTTATTTTTGCTGTGGTGGTTGTTACAGAAAGAAGACAACAACAAAGTAGAAATTCAACAAAAGGGAGAGTGGGATAAAACTGAAATAATGAAGCTGGAAATAATAAAGTAACCATTTTATAACATTTGGAAATTGAGACAGAAAGATCAGCAGTTTTGAAACTTTTCCAGAATAGATTTCATTGAATTGTTAGTCACCTACACCAAAGAGACACTGGTCACGGCATTGAATTTCTTCTTTGTGGCTGGCAATTTAAGAAACCACAACCTTCAGGTGATCTATGAGCTCAGGTGCAGGATAATATTCCTGCATCTACAGTAAGGCATTTAAAGAGCTGCTAGACATGTAATGCCTTTGCCTAGTGCTCTAAGTATGTATGGCGAGCTCTGGGTACAGAAGTTTTCTTCCATATGCACAAGATAATGGCAGAAGATGCTCAGATCCAATAGCATCCATAAGAACTGCAGCCCTGTTCTAAGAATGCTGCCTGAAATGCAGTAAATTGAAACTCTGGGAAAAGAATAATTCACCACTTGCAGTTTCACTCCTTTAGGAGTTCTGTGAATAAATAAAGAGGTTGTTTTATCCCATAAAAGAATATAAATACAGCATATTGAAATAAAAATAGAAACAGCAGTTCCTGTACTCATGGATAGGAGAGGCATAAGATTTGGCAGTTGCAGGCTCTTCCCAGATTTTCACCCTCAGAATGAGTTACAATATCAAAATTAAGAGAAGACTTTCAGGAGATGAGAGCCCCTTTCTCTGCCATCCCAGACTCACTACCCAGAGGTCAACGGAGATGCTGTTTGATACCAGGGGCACAGGAGGAAATGGCAGAAATGGGGTGTAGTTATGAGTGCACTGATGCTCTTCTCACAAAGACAGCAGACAAGCTCTTTACTTCTGGTCTGAGACTGATAATAGAAATTGAGAGAGAAGAAATTTTTTTAATTTGTAAAATTGCAGATCACAAAGTGCATCCAAATTCTAACAGTGCTAGCAGATCTGTGATCTAAGGCTTGAAGTTTGTTTCTTTTTTTTTAAACCTAATCATTGAGACATCGCCTTTCCCCACTATTTTACATTTTGACCCTAGCCAGGGTGGTGAATCTGAATGAGGAAAATGATTAGCCACTGTGTATGGCCATTTCAGTTACAGGTTTCTGACCACCCAAGTTTAAAATAACTATTGCCTAAACTCACACTTAATGCACCTTTCAAGGGCAAACTATTCTATGAATATCTGAAAAAGTTCCTAAAGGCAAAGATGCAAAACCACCATTTCAAACACACTTTAATTATTTCTTTTACTTAAGACCTCATTAACTAATGAAGAAATAGCTAAAAGAAATAGGATTAACTTCACAGGAGGGGCAGTAATAGTATATTTTGCTCCTTCTAGCTAGGCTTGCATATACATCTGCTTTTTATCATTATCTGTCTTTTTTTATCATGCAGTTTCAGCTTACTGCAAAACTCAAATCTGTAAATGCTTGGAAAAATGCTGGTAGGTTACCAGTAAAATTTATCTTATACTGAGCATGTTATGCAAAAGGATCATTGTTCTGTTGTTTTTTTCATAAAAGTCCTTATGCTAATATGTTTGAAGTTGGCACTAACACTTGAGGGAATTTTTAAGCTATATCATATTTATCTCTTCTTTGTATTTTTGTAAACCTTCATGTCATTTACAGCTAAATATCAACATGAGTTGTTTTTGAACAACACTCTATTCAGGCAATACCTCACTTTTTTTCTGACTCGTCATCCGAAATACACCTCTGATGTAGTATTGCCCAAAAGACAGTTCCAAACCTGCTAGAACCATCATGTATTAACATTGTTGAATTTTGAGAGAATTTGCTTCCAGATTCAAATTATTTAGCGTGTTCTAATTCTACCATGGATCGAAACATGTTCAAAATCCCCAGATAAATTCAAATTTAAGGGTCAGCACTCAATTGCATTCTGATTCTGTATACTGGGAAATGTACAGCAAACTGCCCATCAGTTCAGTGCCTGTGTGCCTCTAAAGAAATTTCCATGCCTGAAATCCCCTTCTATGACAACATTAGTCAAATGCACCAAGTGGGAAAATCTAATTGGCAGTAAAAAACAATTCTAACTGTCATGACCTTGTCTATATTGTGAGTATTGCCACTTTTAATGCTGGTTCATTTGAACTGGGATTAGGGGTGATAGGAATTATAGGGTCAATTATCTCCCGTAGCTAAAATTAATCTCTTTATAATTCAATCCCACTGCACTAGTCTATCATATCCTAAAGCAGTATTATGACTTTAATGAAGCTAAATTGCAAGAATAAACTGTTTTATGAAGGACAATAGTTGGCTCCAGATGTAAATATTCAATAAAAATTTGCTAGGAATATACTGAAAACCAAAAGCAAATGCAGCTCTTCTGTGCAGTTTTCTTCACAAATGCTTCCTTCTGAAAAGTATGCAACAGTCCTAATCGATCTTTAAACTCTATCTTCTTTTTAATAATGCCATATGGATAGACAGGCACAATTAGATGTCACTGCAAGAGAAGACAATGATACCATGTTCTGTCCAGTATAGAAAGGTGGGTGAATGCTATACTCCTGATCACAGGATCATTAGAAACTTTGTTTGTCAAGAGCTGTACAGATTTCCCCATCGTTTCTTCATCTATCTCCTAAATTAAATTAATAACAAGACTCCTTCTTTACTCTACTGGGAGCTGGACTGGGTTAACTGTTCAGAGACTTTTTTCTTACAAACTGTTTATTAGTAGGTGTAATTGTGATTCTATGATTCATCCTATAGAAGCAGAGGGAAACCTTATGGTTGAAATAAACCATGTGACCTGATCAAGACCAGGATTTTGCCTAGGCTATTCTGATCTATATTATTGCTTGTAGCTTAACCTTGTATAGACAGGTGGGTGAAGAATAAGACATTTTGCAAAAATAAAACTTTTAACACTGTGAAATGAAAATAATATGTATACTGCTGTAAAGATGTCATGCCAAAGCAAAACAAATGCTGTAAAAATCTTCTGTACCACTTAATTGCTTCATTAAAAAAAAAAATCTACATCAAATTTGCCTGACACTCCAATTGGAAAAAAAGTTATTTGGCTTTTATTTTTATCTGATTGAAAACGGATTTGCAAAATATTGTAAGTACATGTAAACACAGTTTATGAGTGTGGGAGTGTTAACAAGCCACACTGGTTGGACAAATATATATTTCTTTTCCCTGCCATATGTTCTCTTTAGTCATCTGTTAGCGATATGCACTTAGATGTGCTCTACTAATGTCTACTCATTATAAACAAACCCATCATAAAGACCTTGATAAAACCTTCCCTCTGTCAATACTTAAGGAAAGTAAAGCCCAGCAATTGAAAAACACATCTGGAACCTGCTCATCATCCTTTAAAGCTAAATCTCACCTCTGAAGATGGAAATACTTTCTTTGTCAAAACACATCTTTAAATATTACATCCATTGTTTTCACATACATGTGATGTCAGAGTAAGGACATGCATTACCAGAGGCTATAAAAACCTGCAAGCATGAAAAATCTGTGAATTTCACCTTTCAGATGTCTCTGTGTTCTTCAAAACTTAAACTTCAATTTGAAATAAATTTCTAAACTACTTCTTTTGTTCTCTACGTAAATCACTATGCCAATTTATTGTGTGTGTGAAAACACAGCACTGGCAGAAATTGTCCCTCCAGCTCACTTAATGAGATATTACATTTGAAGTCTTAAAATTTTTCCTTAGAATAAATTTTTTAGAAAACAGTCACATAAAAAACATCCTAATTTAGTTTGTGGACCTAGATATTTGTTTAGCTAATTTACAAACAACTCTCACACACATTTATTCCCCTTTACAGAAAAAACTATTTGTTTGTTTGTTTTGGTCTCTCAAAGATGCTATTTTATACTTCCAAAATCGACACCTGAATCTGTAAAACACTACTAATTTAAGCTGGTAAATTTGACTAAAGAGATATCTCACAAACTCTAGCCATTTTCTTGCATTTTTCTTTCAAAGAGTTGTGTGCTCCTTCACTCACTGATATACATACATGCATCTCAAAACCTGTCTGTGACACCAGTGAGAAAAATGTTTTAACACTCTGCAAGGTTAGAGTTCCTATATGGTTTCAGGTGTTTTCTAATGTAAGAGTGAACATTTGGAAACAGGTTTTCCTCTGGACTACAAAAAGAAAACAGAGTCCACTGCCACATCAGGGATTTACACAATGATATCTAAAAGTTGTTCCTTTACTAAAATCAAATATAACTGTGTCTATCAACCTAAACTTCAGTATATGTTTCTTTATCAACCACACTTCTCCCCTTTCCTCCCTGTGTCCCACTGCAGTCACTACAACATTTCTACTTATGTTTTCTCATGGTCACAAATTATTTGTTTCTGTGTTTCAGCCCCATCGTCATTGAGATCAAACCCTGCGCTCCCAGCCTTCATGAACGCTTTGGGAAAGACATCATTGGCTTACACTTATCATTCAACAGTAGTTGGGATCCAAGAGGTCTGGTAAGGACTTGTGTTTGCAGTTCCTCTAATACTTTCATATCCCACTCTCAGACTTAACAGCATTTCTATAAAGACTGCAGTATTACTAACAGGAGATCCCATGGAGCATGACATTTTGGTGTTGAAAAGAAATGAGCCACTACATCTGCAGTATGTTTGATCATACCACATGTGCAGCAAGTTGGAGATGTCCCAAATGCATCCCAAATGCAGATCAATTCTCCGTCCTGTGCACTTAGCTTGGCACACAGTGGCTACATTGGGCTTTCCATGTGCACTTTACATGGTGGGTTTGCATCTATTGTGTAAAGTTAAGTTTGTAGATGTATGCTGGTGTTGAATCAATGTTAGATTTGCTAGCTCTTTTAATCTATAAAATAACCATTTGATCATCTTTTCCCTTGTTAACATCAGCCATCTCCAACTTTGCAAGCATCATCTGTCTTTTCTCTGGGACAGCATAACAGAATAACATGTCTACTTACAGTAATTCTTCTCAACAGTTATTTGATTCAAAAATTTGTAACTTCAGTTTTAACCTCAAAAAAGTACTTATATGTGGCTAGCACAGGTCTTTCCCATGGGAACTTCTTTTGTGTTTCACAAACAAAGATAAAGTTTGGATAATATTGAAAACAGTGTCTCGAGATTTGGACAGTTCAGGCCTGGCCAATCAGGCCTAGGGGGAGGTTTCTGACTGACCAATCTGGGTGACCTCTGAAAAGTCTTTATATATGTTGGATTCAAATAATAAAGCGCTTTTTCTATGCCATGCTGAGAATCCGGGATTTCTTCTCTGCTAGCGGCTCAACAGCGACATTTATATGCTGAAAACCCTGTATATTTGGGGTTTTTTTCTGACTACAGTAGTCCATGTAATAAAATACATTGTTTCTATGCATGAACCTTGTCCTTTTATATCAACTGCACACCAGAACAACGAAAAGTAGTACTTGGTGCAGCTGTCACTGATTCATTCAGAACCATGGTGGATGAAAATATGGCAATAATCTATGATTCCTGAGAAACAGCACTGCAGTCAGTCTTGATTGAGTGCACTGAATGCCATGTGAACCACTGTTCAGACTTGTGGTCTTGAGCACCCATTCAAAGAATACGAGTCTCTTGTCAAGGAGGGCAAACATTATTCCTAACACATACATAGTTTCAAGGTCAATAGCCTCTTTTCCATCTACAAGTACGTTTCAAATCCCTTCAAATACACCTGCAAAAGACAGTCTGAAAATGGAAATGGTATTTACATTTAAACAGCATATTTGGTCTCAGGACGTATTTTATTGTTAAAAAGTCAATACTAGTTTTTGGAGACACTCTAGGCTTTTCCCATCTTTCCTGTGTTATCACTCTCTCCAAATAATAAGATTCAAAAGCTATTCTACTGCTTAAAATGGTCAGAGGCAGAATTTAGGCTAATCCTAAGGGTTTCAAAAAAAAGTATCCTTATGAGACCTCAGACTCATTGGTGCTTAAAGACAAGCATCATGTGAGAAACAGCCCAGCGTGGCAGGCTCAGTTTACAGCACTTGCTCAATCCCTAAAATGCCCTGAGTAGAATATTATTGATTGCATATGAGGAATGTTGAGATCAGCAGCAAGCACAATAGCCACACTTCCATTCAAGTACACCACAGGGAGCAGATCTCTTCTGTGCTAAAGTTACTGTTTTGAGCACACATGCAAGAAACTGCTTGTTCCTCAACCTAAGGATGCAGAAGGTCTTATCTGCCACTTACCTCTGACTAGATAATAAACTAAAGAGCAGGGAATGGGGACAGCTTTCTAACTCTCCAAAAAAGAGTGAAGGGAAAACAAGAACGTGACACTGCCCTGTATATGGGCACATATCTATCTTTATTGCCATGATAGCCCTCACGTCAGAATTCTGAGGTCTGGTCTTGCATTGGTGTACACGGCAGTAGTAAAAGTTGAGTGATCAATTCTGTCCTTTCAGAAGCCTATTTGTGTTGTAAAATATGTTAATGACAAGACATCCTTTCCTGTGTTGTGATTTTTCATTAATTGCAGTGGATTAGCAAGATGCTTTTCTCTAAACAAAAGATGTTGTAGAGCTGCCACTCCTGAAATCAGCTTTATAAAAGAAACTCAAGAAATGTTGTGTTGAGTCATTGCACATTATAATTTTTCAGTTATTTTGCTTTATATAACTGGAAAGATTTTGATTTTGATAATCAGCCCCTGCAATAAAAGCTCCAAAATTTCCACTATTAAACAGCATAATTTAAATTTATGCAGTATTAGTAATTTAAATTATTAGGTTTTATTTTAATACCTTTGAACTTTTATAAGATGTCTTATTAACAGCTCTGTCAACACTGTATTGTCTTTTCATAATGCAAATCTTAAAAGCATTTGAAGATCAACATTAAAAAAGTGAAAAAAAAGAGAGTAAATGAAATCAACACACAGCAACCTGAAAAAGTAGCCATAAAAATTGGGTCTATAACAGAATATTTTTTGAAGTAATTGGCACAAAGACTGTTCTAGTGCAGATTGCTGCAGGAGCGCTCTTGGCAAGAACATCATAAGCACTAGCAAAACTTTAATATGCTCAAACAGCCAAATACAAACTGACACCAGGAACCCATGTGTGGCAACAAACAGGAAAAAAATAGAGTATCTCAATTTAATACAAACCTACATACAAAGGGATCAATTTTTACAATTCGTGGTTTAGCATACAATACAGCTGTCCTCAGAGTGAATATAGAGTAGCTATACATAAGAAATTAGAATTATCAATTCGGGGGAATTTCTCAAGAGCCCTTTTGATATGTAATACAGCAAATATAATGACTTAGAAACCAGACATCAATGCATTAAATGAGATCAGGTTGAGATCTATTTAGAAAAGACAGGTTTAAACTGGAAAAAGAATCTCTTTGGTATGACCTCCAGAGCAGACCATTTGCAGAAGGATTCAAGATGAGCAGATTTACCCTTGCATTTCTGTTTGCTTCACAGCTGCTTTACAATATAAACTCTAAAGTATTTAATATTGAGTTATGGCAGAATTAAGTCTATGTAGCAATAAAGATTAAGAACCTGGGATTTTCTTGCACTTCTTGCAAATGTTATTATGGATTTTGTATGTTGAATTCAGAGGAACAAATGAAACATAGTTAATTTAAAATCTAGCCAACATAACTATTTTATTTATAAATGACCCCTTATAGAATCTGGCTACTGCTGGTCAAGCTAGGAATCTGGAATGTCTCAGAATTTTCAGTAGTCTGCACCCCTAATTTGTGGTCAACACTAATTTAACCCTGAAACTCAAAAGATCAGTTCACTTTAACAGATTTGCCACTTCAAATCCCTTGGTGTTCAAATATGTTTTTTTTTTCTCACTGAATGTTTGAAGTCCCCTTTAAAAATAATGCCTTGAGGATATTTTTTTCCTTAACACTATTTAAAGAAAGTTGAAAGCATTTAGCTATTGAAGTGTGCAGGGTTCCAATAAAGGAATAGTCGTCCCTGCCCATGAGCAAACTCTCTTGAAATTCACTACTCCAGAATTCCGGTGCTTCTGCCAGCAGTGAAATTTAAACCTAAAAAAAGGATTTTTGTTACATCAGTTCCAAAGCAGTTTATCAGAATATTGGGGGATGGTGGAAAATGGCTACATTATTCTGCAACAGAATAGGTTAAAAAGGTTGTGTAAAAAAAGTTAATTTCAACTCTGTATGTCAGGGCAACCAAATCTTGTTGCAGGAAAGACAACTAATAATAAGTATACTTCTGATGTAGTTTTTCTATTTCTTTCTTTGCAGGAAGAATTAAAGAAGTTATTTCAGTTTTTTTTTCCCTACTGTTTTGTTTGATGCAGTTTTTAGCAGTCCAACAATTACCTTAGGTGATTCTCTGGAAGGACTTGATAAGTGAGATAGGACTAGATAAAACAAAATATCTCATACTAATGTATCTTTTCCCACACAGAGACAAAGATATAGAAAATGCTGTTGTCTGTAAAGGCAGAAATGGATTCCCCAAGTCAACCTTGATTAAGACAGGAATGTTTATGTTCTACTCAAGCTCACCACCTGTGGTTGCAGACCCAGAACTCATTCTGAAGCTAGTCAAGTAAAATGACATCCACTTTTCCTAATTTTGTGGCTAGATGGGTAGAAAGATCTGAGATTTTCATATAGTAAAGCAGGGACACAATGGAGAAAGCTGAGAACTATTATTTGAATATTATTAGAATGAAGGCTCCTCTGTTTGTGCTAATGGTGTCTTGTGTATGCTCCTACAGTGAGAAGCAATTGTTTTGTTTATTTTAATGTTGGTATGCTTTCCCCCAGCATGGCCCAATTTTTGCTGGGTGCATACAAGCACACAAGGTCTACCGACAGATATTGGAGAACAGAATGTGTGAGCTTTCCTGCAGAATGCCACAACTGTAACAAAAGCAAAGGTGGAGATAGGAAAAAAAGATTAATTTCCATAATTATTAATATACTTTCCTCCCATCAATGGCATTTATATGAATCTAAACTACAAATTTTCAATTTGAAGTAGAAAAGAGACAGCAATGTATATGAGCTGATTTTATGGAAAATATGACTGCGAATTTCAGAAAAGCTTCTGCAGGTGAATAGCAATGCCTGCACATCCAGATGGCAAAAAGGAACAATCATAAGAGGAGAGGCAAAAGTCTTCTGGTATGTCTGCCAAGATCTAATGTCAGTAGCTGTCTGAGTGCTCCCAGTGTTATATTTGAACAGTTTTGGTACACCTCACATGGCCCTGATAAAGAAAGTGGCTGGCATTGAAACCACAAGCCCCAAGCCCTAAAATGTCTTTGCAGAGACTTGGGCTGCAGGACAAGGCTGGGGCACACCATGACAGCCCCTTCAGAGGAGCAGCCACATGTGCTGTCATTACCAGACAAAGTCCACCCCTACAAGGGATGAGATTTCTCTTTGAAGAAAAACCTTTTATCCACTTTGAGATGGATGGTCTTTGCAAAGCTCTGACCTTCTCCTTGACAGCTACAAATGGACTACTCTTTATGATTTGTTTCTATAATCCACTTAATGCAGCAAGCTGGATTATAGATAGCAATTTATTTGTAAAAATCATAATAAACCACTATTGTTTTAAATGCTAAACGTGGATAAATGGGGAGGAAAAACTGTTGAGACAAGATTCGTGTTCTTGAATCTACACCAAAGAATTATGGCAGCCTCTTGCTTTATCTGCATTGGAATCAATTTAGTAATTTTTAATTCACTGATTTTCTGTTGTTTGCTTAACATTTATTAATTGATTGTCATTCTCATGCAATTAATTCAAAAGTTGGCAAGTTTAACATGCAGAGATTAATTTTCTTTTACTAACTCACCACTTAGAATACCTTTTTTTTGAAAAACAGGTTACCAAGAAATTACCTCCACATCAATCATATTTATAAATGAAATACAGTAGGGGTGTTGCATGCCATCTGTCAATCCACACTGAACCTTTCCTTATAACTGGCTAATTTTTTCTATGTAATTCAATAAAATAACCAGAAAAGATTAGGACAGATCTGTCATTCACACACTGCAGTTCTAACCAAAAGTCAGTTTGAACACCTAGGACTAACTGTCTGCAAAGCTGGGAATCTCTCATTCAAGAGTATGAATCTTAGGTCACGTGGAAATAAAGGTTATGCCTACCCCATCATCCAGTGGTCACAGGATCTGTGCCTTTACAACAACCTACAGGTTGCTCAGCTGTCAAGTGTTTCTCATCTGGAATGAGAGCCATTCATTTGCCCTTCATGTCACACTCATTTACAATGCTTGAAATGTTTATTCAGGAGGGGAGTAGAGATAATGAGCAAGGTTTCTTGGCTCTTAGTTACCCGGGGCTATTCACAAGACCTCAGCCTCACTCACTGTGTTCCTCATTGCAACACAAAACAGCAGAATGAAAGGAAAAATAGCATTCCCAACCCTCATTATTTTATTATGGCTTTCACCATATCTGGTGTTTAACTGAAAGCCCTAGTTTCTGTGCCTTTTTTTTGCTCTGTGTGTCACTTAGGCTGCTGCTGTAAAGTGGACAAATTGACAAAATAAACTTTTTTATAGAGAGAGGCAAGGAATATGCCTTAGACAACAAATTGCTACAAGGCTAGAATGGACTCAAGCATTTTGATCTCAAAATGAGGATTTAATATCTCTCAGAGACAACACAAAGGTTCAGAAAAATATGCAGTTAGGTACAAGAAGACACACAGAATGAATTCAGCACTCAATGCAGACTGTAAGATATATGAACATGCAAGCTGTGATGCATGGAAGTGCTGCAGGGCTTGTAGGAATCCAACCCATTTATTTATTTTCGCACAGAAAATAAAACATTACCTTTCTTCTCTCTCCTGTAATGTTGGTAAGAAAACTCTGTGGAAGAAAACTAGTCTTTTCTGCATTGAGCTAAAATCTGTAGTTAGCTCTTCATGTAACAACTGAGGGTAGAATGTATATGCACATTCATATATCCTTTAATCTCATGCACACCCCACTGATTTAGTGGGCCTAGATCTATGGTCTATTTGTAAAATAAGGCTCTGAATGATCTACAAGATTATGAGGAATGTATACAATATTTAACAAATCAATATCAGTGGGTTTCCTATAGAAACCTAACATGAAAATACTTAGAACAGTGTATTTTAGGTGGATTTAAAAACCTTCCTATGGAAATCTTTAGCAAGCACATTAGTTCTCTGTTAAAATCTGGGGGATCATTAATATCTTGTTAATGTGGTAGAACTTTCCAGTAAAGAAAGGGAAATAGGCTAGAAATATAAGTAAATTTTGGAGACTTCTGTATATTTTGACCTGATGAGTCATTAGTAGCTCACTGCACATCCATCTACATCCCTATGAAATTCAGTGGTGCCTAGTATTGTTTAGACCATGTAAAACAGCTCAGGATTTGGCTTATTATGCTGTTTAAGTCACTTCTATTATAATTTCTCCACTTTCATCTATTTATGCTGAGTACCTTCCTTAAATCTCAGGTGAAATCCCCAGGACACTTCACACAAACATGATGCAAACATGTACTTTGGATAATTGACTGTCTGGTTTAGCTGCTAAATTTAAAGCAACCCAGGGCTATGGCACTGTATATTTTGTTGGATACATTTTCTGGCTTTGTGGGGTATTCACTGCATGATTTGATGAAAACTGAGGCTAAATGAACTCTACAATTTGTATTCCTACAGCCACAAGTTTATTGGCTTGGGTTTTTTTTTTCCTTGGCTCTGTCTGTAAGGTTCATTACTTACAGTTACTGCAGGATCAATTTGAAATGGCCAAAATCAGTGATGGAATTTATAGCACAATAAACATACTGCCATACAAGTGCTGCTACACATGAAAGGGCTTTGGAATATTTTCAGCAATCCTTCTACATAGCAGAGTGTTCTGTTTTTATCAATTTAACAGAATCACCACAGGTATATTCTAAGAGGTGTAATCCTGACAGCTACACAGCAGATTTTCTCTGAGGCAGATATTTTTACAGGAAAACAATATTGTTGATAAAATCTTAGCATATCAGAACACAAAAAGGAAACTGCACACATCTTTTTCTTCCTCCATATCAGGCATTTGCAGTTGCATTCCACTCACACAAAAAACTGCCCTAAACCAGAAGGAGTTTATGAAGGAAGCATTTTCACACTCCTTGAGATATATATTAATTAATTATCAGCACTATGGCATGTGGAAAATGTGGAGGGCATTTGAAGCTGAAACATAAAGTATAGCATCAGTAGTTGCCTGTTTATAAAGTCTATAAAGATTTACATTTCTACTTAGTACATTTTTCTTTCCAAGTGTCTCTATTATAGACATCTCATATTTTACATCATTTTGAAGCACAGAAAGTTTTAACTTTAGAATGATGAATTGTGAAAAAAAGACAGAAAAGACAGATGGCAGGCTGTCCTTTCCAAAACTCAATTTCATAATATGCATGTGATTGCTAATAGGCAGGCACTAAAAAACAATTTTCCTTGACGGAGAAGAGCTGATAAATTGTCAACATAAACTTTGTCTGTGGTTGCTCCAGTGATCTAAAGCTCTTCTGTGAGGTTTGTACCATCAAAGTCTGCATCTTCCAACCATATAAAAATTTATGAATGCATATGACTATAAAGAGACGGAAAACAACCCATAATGCATGTTTGTGTATTGAGAATCAGCTCCTTGCTTCTTGAGGAAAACTGTGTCCAGTGCCCCATTCCTAACCCTGGACACATGACTGTGGGAGATGCATGTCTCTGCATTTAGGTATCTCTTAAGCACAATGCTATGTCTAGTGCTGGACCAACACAGTCTTTGTAACAATGCAACAATGCAAAGGATCACAAGAACTGAAAGCAGCTGATTTGTTAGGAAAAACTTTTTCATTTCTGACTACTTGGGCAAGGAGATATTAATGAAAAATCTAATGAGATAACAATTTCCAAGAAGAAAAATATTTATCTAAAACTCAGACCTTCCAAAATATGTCAAAAGTGAAAGGAGCCACTGAATTCACATGAAGTAAAATTGAGTATTCTGCTCATGCACACACAAATACTTGGGGAAAAGGTCCAAACTATTTGTGCTTAGAATGAGACCCGTTTACATTGGAAGTGCAGAGTTCATTTCAGATTTAAATATTTCACTGTAACTGGTAGCTACCAATTTTGATTTTTAAAAGGCTTATAACCATTAAATATTTTCATGCCTCTAAGAATTCAGATCTTATTTGTGAGAATAACTGAGAAGCAGTAACTCAACAGCAGATGAGCTGTGACTCATGTTATCAACATATTTGCCTGGAACAAAATAATGTGATGATCCCACCACATATTTAATTGCAAAAATTCCTTAAATTTGATTGTGAAAAGACTGAAACATTTTGATCAGGGTTTCCTTGCTACACAGAGGAGACTTACACTACTTGCAAGTATGTGACCAGCTCTGTAAAATGAAGCCATGGGAAGAATACATATTTCTTGAACTTTCTTTCGATGGGAGTGATACTGTCAGTTTTGAAGGCACCAGCCTTGCATCCTATTGTTCTAATTGTATGCAGTCTACATTACTTTCTATACATTCCCTAAAACAAGCAAACAAACAAATCAGTAGACCAAGAATAGATCTCGAACTTAGGAAATATTGTCAAGTATTAGTAAGATACACTCTTTTCCACGTATATTTGGATAGAGTCACTGATGTACTACATTGTTTGGTTTAGGATGGAAAAACATACAAAGACTGGAATTAAAACTGAATGTGTCTGTGAAAGGAAAAGGGGAATGGAAAGCAATCTAATGTGCTACCAGAAATAAAAGTGAAAAACTTTATTTACCACTGATGAAACAGACCTTGCCTGTGTCCTTTTAATAGCAAGCAATTCACACAGCAATGAGCAGAAGTTCAGAGGGAATAAAATGCTTATTTATAAAAAGTGAAATAAAACTTGTAACCCTCCTCAGGGTAACTTCTTCAGAGCTCAGACCTCTTTATACAATTTATATGAATTTTCAGTACAGACTCCAATATGAAGTTTGTAAGAAAATTACCACTTTTTGTAATACACTTAGTGTTTTCATTTGTTTTGGGTATTTTTTATGAATTTTAAGTAATGGAGAAAATTAAGATAACTGTGCTCTCCAAGGTTATTCTCAGATACTGATTATTTTCCTTTAAGCAGGCACAAATTCCTTGGTTCTAAGGAGGTACAGACAAAAATATAGCAGTAACAATTAAAATTTCTTATTTCATACTGGTTAGAGATGCATTAAGGTATATAAGCTTCAGGGTCAGTATAAGCCTTGCTCAGCTTTCTTTAAAAGCATTGGGAGTAATAAAGACTTCCATTTTATCTTCAGTGAAATAATACTGCTGAAATATCACCTCATTTTTGATGTCAGCAGTGATTTCTTTTTACCTTCATGATGTCAAATGGGAATTATTATTATTAGAACGACAGCTTCCTAATGATGCTGTAAAAAGGAAAAACTGAAACTCTTTCCACTAAACATCTATATTCTGCTTTCTCCACAGGGTAAAGCAGATGGGCTCAACTACACACCATTCTTCAGACAAATCAAGAGGCATGCTCAAACATTTAGAAACAGAAGCAGCTTAAACATCTAGAAACAGAGGCATAATGGCTTACTTTGTTCTACAGTGGCGAATATGCACTCTGAAAAGCAGAGAAAAAGGACATTTACACTATAGCTACTCTCTCTGGGAAACACGCCCTGAAACATTCATAATCAATTTTCTGTTCAAGACAGTAAAAGCAGCAAATCAGTGTCCAGGTCACTATCCAGGAGTCATTGCCCCCCGTAAAGTGAGGGAATGAAAGCCTCGTGTGATGGCTCCTGTTTGACTGTTGGCTTCATGTATGTCCACACACAAAGGGTGGACATATCTGAAACGCTCTATGCCTTTTTTTTTTCTCCTGTTTTGCCAAATGAGTAAGTTCAAAAGAATGTTGCTTCATATGACACCAAATTATATTAATAAGTTTGGTTTTTGAGTACATGATGGGCTTGAATAGCTGATGCAAGCCAGTGCTATCTGCAACAGCAAGTGGAGAATTTTGGTTTTCTAATACTTACACTTTGATCAAATATAAAGAGCTACAGTGAATAATGATTCCCTATCAATTTTACATTTACTTATTACATGTATTGCTTCAAAATAGTTAGTAAAATCTTTAGGGTGGAAACATCTATGGTGGATATGAAAAAATATTGATCAAATTGGAAAAACAAAAGGTCTCTGTATAAGTTTGATATTTTTTTGATATAAGAACAGAAAAGCTTGAAAGGAGTCAAGCCATCTGCCAGATGAGGAGGTGGATGCAACCAGCCCTGCTCTTCCCCCATAAAAAGGTGGCAGGAATTGTAGCCCCAGGAATCTCCCCTGGGCCAAATCCAAGGAGCAGGAAAATGTATTTTTCTGCTGGTCTGTTGCTTGTTTTCTTTCTGAGGAAAAGGATTTTGGAGTAACTCTTCTATAGTCAGAGTAAGCCAATTGAGAGCAGCAGTTAATTTTGTTGGTTTGGTTTGTTTGTTTGTTTGTTTTTTGTTTTGGTTTCTTAAAAAAAAATTGTTTGTTTTTAGTTTTGCTGAAAGTTCTGCCAAACTTCATACTGTCTGGTCTGAGTACTTTTTTCTTCAGCATCTCATTTTGTCTATTCAGGGCAACCATCAAAACAAAGGAAGTACCAGCCTGAGAAAATGAAGTGTGATGTGCTGGAACATGGAGATGATTTGACAATATTCATGCGCTAGGAAGAAAGGCTGAGGATGAAGTACAGCATGTAATCACAGTTGGCTCTGACACAAACAGCCATTGTTATCTTTGGCAAGTTACTTGATATCTTGGTATGTAAGCACTTTCCAGACTCAGAGGAGTGTTGCAAAAGTACATTCATTAATATAAATGACATTATAAGCAACAGGAAGAAGCCAATAAAACATAACAGGTAAGAACTGCACATAAAGGTAAAAGTTTTAAAAAAGTGGAAATCAATGTGTGAACCTATTGTCTTTTCTCTACATACTTTTGACAAAAGCTGTGAACTGCTGCAAGTGGTAGAGATAAAAAAGCTAATAGCGAATGCATTTGCACATCTAAAACAACCTTTAAATTATGAAATGGAGATGGGCCAAAATATCTACTGGCAGCAGTTATAAAACAGTCAATTGAAGCAGAAATGTGGGCAGCAGCATCTCTCTGTCCTAAGGTAAATTCTGGTTTTGTGTGTTTTTCTTTGCTCCTCTGAAAGGCATGTTCCCAGTCGTTAACAGTAAACACTGGTGAACAACATTAGTGGATAACTTAAGAAAACACTTCCAAAGGACCAAAGACCTCTCTTTTTCAGCAGGCATTCCTGCCTGGAAGAACAATACCATCATCCCAATGTGCAATAAGAGGTATTTTCAGGTTCTCTCTCTGCTGAGATCTGGTTGCTCTCATCCTACTCACTGATCTCTGCTATTAACACTGCAATGGGTCTCCCACTGCGCTATGAGTTCACAAGCCTAGATAATTATTGCTACTTATGAAAGTGTATCAAACATTTTCTGCCTCTGTGACTCAGTAACACTTGGTTTTTGAAAGAATAGCAGGTTTGGTTTGGAACTGATCTCTGTCCATTTTGAATATTTTATTATGTATCAGAGTAAATTTTGTTCTCATAGTTTTCTCTCACTGTTATATCCACTGACTTTTAAAAGAGGAGGCTTCAGAGTAAATTTTGTTCTCATAGTTTTCTCTCACTGTTATATCCACTGACTTTTAAAAGAGGAGGCTTCAGAATTATGCTGCCTAAAAACCAGAATCAAAGGCAATTACTGCTAATTCAGTGATAGTATTATCTTTTTATATCCATTATACTTTGATAACAGAATTTATGAAAATAAAAAATCTCCCAGAAAGCAATCTGTGCTTACTCAATTTTATGTTTTCTTTCCTTCCAGAACACAGAATTGATTTCCCTTTTACTCAGTTTGGAGCAAACCACAACTCTGAGGCCATCTGAACATTTAACACAATATTTGAGGAGAAACACATCCTGATACAGGTGTCAGGAGTACTACAGCTGCAGTCATTGTGAGGAATGATCAAATCTTGAATCTTGTAAAGAAGGCTGCTACTAAAAAGGCTTTTTATATAACACTAACTGGTTAATTTCAATAGGGCTACTGCAATACTGAATGCCTAACATATATTCATTTTTCCAGATGGTAGAACAGTGCTATAAATCCCATTTAAAAGATGCTCAGCCCTGAAAATGTTGGGGTTTTTTTTTTGAGAAGTTGGAATTCGTAGCTACTGAACACTTAAAAAAAAAAAAAAAGGTTAATGTATTTAGATGATGAGTGTGAACCAAGCTTTTCCAGACAGTTCTCCTAATAGAATCTCACGGTTCTATATAAAGGCATAAAATGAACCTCAGCCTTCTTAATCCAGTTGCAGACCATTATTTCTTGAACCATATCTTTATATCTACAAGTAGATACTTCATGAGACTCAGATTGGCCCATTAGTATTTTGTTCTTTTTTAAGTCATGCTGGATCTTTACTAGCTAAGAGACTTCCTTTTGACAAAAAGGTCATCGATTTACATGGGTGAATTCTCGATCAGTTCTTTCTCACTGACAAATTACCTTTAAGTCTTCCCAGTGCTGAAAAGTCTGGGGAATGCATGTGCTGACATTTAGAAAACTCTTCACATAATGCTTCCTGATGTTGGTTTCTTATTCCTTCTTCACTCAATTAAAGAGGTGTGGCAGTAACCACGTGATAAAATACTAAATTCTGCAGTTTTCTTTCTTCCTACAGAGAAAGGTCAGGACGTCTTTCTGGGACAGAGTAAAATACTTGACAGAAAAGACTTCAAGGGGGAAAAATATTAGAAGAGGAGGAAAAGATTTAGACTAAGCTGTAAAGTGGGATATGTGAATTCCCACATTTGGAGGAAGGAACGAAATCTGTCTCTAACACAGCTCACATCTGAAAAATGTACTAATCAGACTATAAGGCAAAAGCCCCCTGCCTTCTCTTTCCTCCTCCATCCTATCACCCTGAAATGGAAAATGGTTTTCTGCGATGATATATTGGGTCCCTAAAGTGATTTTGGAATAGGGACACCTTGTTTCTGAATTCCAGGTGAATCTTTCACTTGGATGAGAAACAATAATTTCAATTTTGGATTGAACCAAGACAACAGTATCAGGAGGTGAGTGTAATGTAATTTTGTCTTTCTAACAGAGTTTTTGACGCTCTTGCCCTCTTGGATTAATGAACCTAAATTCTGCAAAAACTTACTGTTCAAGTACTCAACTAGGATCTGCAATCTTGCCCAACTCCTCAAGTTTTTCTAAAAAAACCCAACCCCAGATTTTGAATAAAGGCAGGAATAGCATGAAAAAGACTCATAATAGAACTGTGACAGGCATAAAATTTCAACAAAAAATTTAGATTTCCATCTTCAAAATTGTCATTCAAAGAATTCTAACTTTATGATTTTAAATACCAAATCTGAGAGTACAGTCTCAGAGAATGTTTAATTTTAAATGAGTTTGTAGAGAGATATTGCATGAAAAAGAAGGTGAATTCATGGGGACTACAAGCCTAATTTGTGAAAACACTTTTCTGGAGTTTTGAGTATTATTTAAAATATTTTGATATACAGCAACTGATGTATGATAAATAGTTAACCAAACTTGCACCCTCCATTACTAGACTGCAGAAATTAGATGTGCAAAATCCCATCAAAATTTCTAAACTAAACGTATCAAACCAATTTTTTTTAATATATAACAATTCACTTATTTTTATGCAGTATGTCCACTGGAAGGGACAGCTTGAAGGTTTTCTAGGATGTCCTTAACTCTGCTGGTAGGTCTACAAGAAATTTGATTGCCCACTTCATGGGAGCTGGAGAGGCAACAGACGTTGGTTATACCCAATTCAGAGATTACCACAGTGACAGTAAAAGTACAAGGCAATCTCCTCATGTTTGCTTATCCACTTCTGTAATTGCTTATAACGAGAGTGCTATTCCATAGAACAGAAGAGGAGCATGTATGGATACATACTAACACCTCTGATGAGTTGATGAGCTGGAAACAGCTGGCAGTTTCTGACTCTGATGATGTTTGATGCTTTGACTGCTTCTTGATCCCATTAGTTAAGCTTTGTTCAAGGGAACAGTATCAGGTCATGAAAGTTGGAACAAAGAAAATTCTAGCACAATCTGACAGGCAAGTAAACATGACAAAACAATAATAGGATACTGCAGAGGAGTAGAACATGTACCACTGGACCTGAACAAAGTAATTTTGAATTAAAATTAGCTTTGACTTATGAGTAAGTCAGATGGCAGAAAAACTGAAGGTGGGATAACTTTCAAGTGGACAGAATTGTGACCCTCAAAGGGAGGAAAACAAATGGAAAAGGAGATAAAATGAAGATAAATTCAAAATTGAATACAAAACTTTCACTGATAAAAAAATAAAATTGAGAGAAAAGGAAGATGTGATATGTTTTCAGTGGAGAACAAACAGTAAGTCTCTCCAGCATGTATCTCAGACAACTGCTGTAATACATGCTAATACATTCTGAGTTTTGCAGTGAATGGAATTATAATTTTTTCTTTTTGTTTTTCATATTTTTTATCAGTTGAATCAATTTTATTTCACTGTTTTTAAAGATTTTAAATTTATTAACTGAAAAATTAATAACTCTCTAATACTGTATGTAGACTCTTTTCCTACAAGCCTCTGAGCCTAAGAGCATTAAGAATGGGAAATTCTAATTCAAGGAGAGTGCTGGAGAACAATGAAAAAGAAAGAGAGAGGGAGGATTAATCATGTAATCACTTTTCCACTTACACATTTAAGGTAACATAATTCATGGAAAAAGGCCATTACCTCCATCTTTATCTGTAATTCAGAACTAGCTATATCAGTCCAGGAGGGGACTATAAACAGGGTTCATCTCATGTCCGAATTGTCTAGAGCAGGGTTTCTTTGAGGCATACATATGTGTAAACTTATCAGTCTGATTTCTGTTTCAACATTTCTTTTGACAGAAAATTAGGTTTGACTAGATCAGCCTGAAGGATGAATCAATTTAATTTGTGGACTGTTTTCACTTTTATGCGATTTTCCTAAGGCAGGGACCACTCAATTCTGAAAATTGACTAAGCACCTTGTGGGCCACCTCAATCATTTGCTGTCTACAGGAAACCTTCACCAGCAGTCCTCAAAGCAAGGAAAAATAGTGATGTGGTTCTGAGCTCAGCAAGAGTTTGGATCAAGACACAACTGCTTCACAAAGACAAAAAAATTTTGTCACTGCTGGAGGACTGAATCCACAGGGAGCTGAATCCCTCTGATAGAGCTAGAATCTGACTCCTAACACAGAATTCCTAGCACACTGCTCCCAATGAATGGTTCTATGCTGATTCAGGAGAGTTACCTCTGAATCCCCTTACAAGAGCTCAAGGGAAAGTGTTAGCCAAGAGCCTTGCACTTTACAGATGGAAAATTCAGTGCTCTGTTAAGTTCTGAAGGTGTGAGACAGTGGCTCTTTAGTCAGCCTGCTCCACCAGGATTTCCTGCAGGAACTCTGCTGCACATGATCCCAGCTGGCACAGGGTTTCCTAAGTGGTGGAGCACATCCAGAAACCTCTGATGCAGAACTCAGCCAGCTTTTCCCACGATCTCTGTTAATACAACACAACAGTTCTTCCCTGTTGTTAATTTCTTATAGATGTACATCCACAATGCTCATGGATCTTTCTTAATTTTGATGAAATACATACCTTAATGAATTAAAGATACCTTAAGTTTGTTCTAACACTAGACTTTTAGAAATCGATGTCTAAGATTCCTAAAAGTGACATTCGCTATAGCAGTTGAGTTTTATTATGCTTGTCTGATACACCAACTGAAAACAATGTTAAAACAAAGCAGTTCTTAAAACTCAATTAAAAGGATATTGACTTGATCCAACTTTTCTAAAATGAATGAACTATTTTTCTGGGGCTTGCTGTGGCTGTGGATAATGATCCTTCCATAGAACACAGAGTGCCAATAACCATGCTTTTCAAAAACTGTCAGAGTACAATTTTTATTGCTGGATACAGCTGAATTCAGCCAAATACTGCCAGTTACAAAATCCTTAAGAACATCAAAATCAGAAGAATTGCACATCTATTTTTACACCTGCCTAGGGCTTGGACACTGTTTGTGCTATTTTACTCAACCTGACTTGCCTCATGAAAAAAATTGGAAAAGAACAAATGTTTTATTTACAGACAGTTTTGTTGACTGTCATACTTTTTATCCGTTAATTGTCTTCAGGAAAAACTGGCTAAAACCTGATATTTGATCTTTCAAAACTAATTTTGCTGTACTTATGACATCTCAGTTATGGTTTTAAGTGTTTCTATGAGGCATTAGCAGTTCTAAGAGAAATTTATTTGTATTTATAGGATTGATATTCCCATGTCTTTTGAGTCAAGGGTCTACTGTGAATTTCAAAAACTGTATTGTTAGAAGTAAAACCCCACTTTGTGAAGTTAGCCAATATGTCCTATTCTGATGTTGGACTAATATTAGATTGTTAGGACAGAGAATGATAGAGTAATTCATATGTCTTCCTTTTGTTCTTACCTAAATCTGGCAAAAAATGTGAGACTACAAAATCCACAGACAAATTCCCTATGCCTACCCATTATTATTGCAACAAAAATATCCACCAAAGCAAGTTCTCTATCAACCTAACTTTGGCCTAGCCTGGGTGGATCATGCCTAATCATGAGAATTAGTTCAACTTCAATGACCTGAAAAAGCAGTGTTGTGCCATTCACACTCTGGGGCAAAGTGAGAGACCTGTTGAGAGATGGGCCAATGTGGACCTCATGAAGTTCAACAAGGACAACTGCAAGGTCCCTGGGCCAGGGCAATCACAAGCACAAGTTCAAGCTGGGAGGAGAACGGATTAAGAGCTGCCCTGAGGAGGAAGACTTTGGGATGCTGGGGGATGAGAGGCTGGACATGACCTGGCAAGGTGCACTCACAGCCGAGAGAGCCAATGGTGTCCTGGGCTGCATCAAAAGAAGTGTGGCCAGCAGGGTGAGGGAGGTGACTCTACCCCTCTACACCATTCTGGTGAGATCTTCATCAAGCTCTGGGGTCCAGCACAGGAACGGCATCGACCAGAGTAGGGCCATGAAGATGTTTAGAAGGATGGAATATCTTTCCTATGGGGTTGGCAGAAAGGCTGAAGGAATTGGGGTTGTCCAGCCTGAAGAAGGGAAGGCTTCAGGGCGAACTTATAGCAGTCTTCCAGTACCTAAAGGGGGACTACAAAAAAGCTGCAGAGGGACTTTTTACAAGTATATGTAGTGATAGGATAAGTGGGAATGACTTCAAACTGAAAGGCAGTAGGTTTAGACTAGATATGAGGAGGAAATTCTTTATTGTGAGGGAGATGAGACACTGGAACAGATTATCCAGAAAAGTGGTGCATGTTCCATCCCTGGAATTGTTCAGGGCTGGGTTGGTGGGGCTGTGAACAACCTGGTCTAGTGGAAAGTGACCCTGCTCATGCCAGGGAGGTTGGAACTAGGTGATCTTTAAGATTCCTTCCAACCCAAACTATTCTATGTGTCCATGATCTGCCAATTCATTCAGTCATTCATTCATTGACCTTCTTCCTCCTAAGACAGTCATTCTTTCAGGTGTTGACAATTAAACAAGGTACAGATCAAAACTTGCGGTGCCTTAAGAAACCACTGCTTCAGACTTAAAACTTCTACTTGCAACTATTTTAATCATCTTGACTCAGAAACCATCCAAGAGAAGGACTCCCAGTCATTTGTTTGCAAACAAGACATTTTTACTAGATTTTTACTTCTCGGGTAGCTACCACAATGCTATATTCGCAGAGAATTTTTTGGGAAAAGAGTTGGAGAATTTTACTTTGAAGCTTCTCTAAATCTTTCTCTGAAAACTGAAACAAAATGGTTGTGAAAGTTTTTAAATGAGCATTGACAAGCAACTTTTTTAAATACCCACACATTCTCAGACTTACTTTCTTGCACCACTCTTTTATCTTAATGGATGACATATTTCATTCCACAAGTTGACAATGTTAAAAATGTGCTATTCCTTCTAGTTTTAGTATACTGCAAAGCCACTGATAGCTACAGGCACTATGAGCGATATATGACTGAAGAAAAATGAGATTACTGCTGATAAAGAACAAGAGACTTTCATATCTTAAAAGAGTCTGAAATCCAGCAAATATGATCCCCAGCAGCAGATGCCCCTCAGACAGACAATGAAAGAAAAATGGTGGAAAAGTACTCATTGTGGCTTGTTGTTTCCTACAGCTGGAATGGCAGTGAAATGAAATAGCATACTGTCTGCATGAAGAAATCCTACCTCTCTGGGAAAAACATAACCGAAAGATGACTAACAGTCTAACAAAATGAGCAGTAATTTTCCACTATGGGAGAAGTGGTGTTACTCTGACTCACCTTCTTTGGTAAAAGATCCCTTTACTTTGGAAGTGTTGCTCTTTTGGAGGCTATCATGCTGTTATCATCAATGTTTGTCATAATAATGATCAATTTAATGGAGGTGTAGTACCGAAGCCAAACCTCGGGCTGGAAATACGTATTAATGATTCCTTAACAAAAGGAAAGAGACATATGCAAATGTGCAATAGCTCCTTTCTCTGCCTATTAAGGTGTTCCTGGAACATGAATGAACATAATTTCAAGACGTCAATATTTCATGCTACAGTGCAACCCTTACCTTGTATCCTGATGATTTGATGTGCACTCCTCGCTTGGTCAGTGTAGATTTCATTCGGATGAAAAAAGAGCGCTCTAGAGTGTTGTCAGTGGTTAGTAAACTGGGGTTTGTAGATTCCACTAGGGAATAGAAAAAATACATATACACATAATTTAGATTTTATACATCCCCTCTAAGCTATTTTTCAGGTGCAATCCTTGAACTCACTAAAAATAAATGACTGATAGATGCTAAGAGTGTTGTAATCAATTAACCTCATTTAGAAAATGTTTATTTAGCAAAAAAAAATTTCAAAAATATACATATGCTCAGTATGTCTCATTTTCAAGTTATTTTTCCCATAGAATTTTTAACAGAGATTTGTCTCATTAACTCTTTCTTGCACAATTTAGTTGTGACTGGAGTTGGAGGGTATGTCACTAGAGTGTATGACATTGTTTTCAAAACTGTTCTTCAGTATTTTGTAAAAGGCAAAGTCTCACTGAGGTAGCAATCCTCTCCTGAAATAGGCTGCAAATTCTGCAGATTTTTATTCCCTAGCAATGATACCTAGGGTGAGTCACTGCTGGATTTTTGGCCTTGGTTTCCACATTACTGAGGGGAAATTATGGCTTTTATTATCAATAAAGTATTAAACAGCCTGCAAAAATTCTCAAGTAAATAACACATATTATTATTATTGTCATTATCATCAATTATTGGTGATTAATTATTCATTAGTGAAATATCTTTTTAGTCCAACTGAAGGGATATTTCTTGCTCACAACTAAGTATAGCTCTCACCTGCTCTTCTCACTCCCTTAACTGCAACCACTTAAAATACTTAAAACTCTTAGTATAAACCATGATAAAATATAATCAGCACTGAGATATTCTTTATACAATCTTTATGATTACTATTTTTAAGCCTTGATAAACAACTTAACCCCAAAATACTATTAATGGGAAAATTCTGGAGCATCTTACAATAAGCAAGCATTATTTGAGATAAATTTCAGTGAGGAATTAACAGGGAATAGAAAAATATTTTTAAACGATACTGCTGTTGTTTAGGAGAACCATACAAAGTACTAGTAGAAAGTGTTTACGTATTTAAAAAGCATTGGTTATGCATTCAACAGAAATGCAAAATCTTGTTTGTGAGCTAAGGATTATATTGAATTGTCCTTGATTTAATGTGGTCAACTTGTCTTTTGTTTGTGACATTTCAGCTCTATTGTGATAACTGACAATAATGCCCCTTTCTTTAGTGTATCTCTTAAGATTTTTTTGTTTTAGAGAGCATGAATTCGATGTCGTTTTAAATGTACAGCTCTTTATCACTCGAGGGAAAAGCAGAGCCATGTTATATTTAGTACTTTCATTTCTTCTGATTAAATATGAATTACTATGAAATTTTTCTCATCATCTAACACACCATAATACGCCAACAGCTTTTTAATACACTATATAAGCACAAACTTCTGCTCTAAGAGTTTAATTTGCCCCTCTAATCCAATCACATCAACCTTATTTCTCTTATCAGAGATTCCCATTTTGAATTAAATGAGCTCATTAGTTTTAATCAAAAGCAGAGAGATCAAAACTTAAACGTAAATGCTTTAGATCAGAACTGTCAGTCAGCCGTGCAGTTCTATTTTACTAAAACACAAGATCAGAGACCCTTAGAACCAATTTTTTCTCGTAAGGGATGCCAAGAGCTTGAAGATGCTATATCCTTTTTTTTTTTGCTCCCAAGGACAGATTATACATTTAAGGTTAGACTTAATTTAGAGTATTTTTTTCATCCTGGTGGAAATGGGAAAGTATGCTATTCTGCTGTTGTCTCTTTCACATTTATTGGTGTGGGTCCTTGGAGACCTGAACAAATGTGAAGTCATCACAGTCCATGCAACAAACCTGTCCTCAAAAAATTCAGCTCTGTTCAGCAATATCACATAAGAAATAAAACTCTGAAAAGAAAGATATGTTGCAGGGTATGGGACAGAGAAACCCTGAAAGCACAGCCAAAGTCACCCAGATAGCAGCAGTACTGGCAAGATGAGGGTCACAGTTAATTATTATTTTTATTGTACATTACAGTGCAGTAGTTAAAGACTACATTAAGGAACCACAGCATGGGTGCTTCCTGCTGTGTGAAGAAATGCTAAAATCAGTTTAACAAGTGTAGTTGTTGTAGTCCAGCACATTATGCTCTAGCACAGGAAGTAAGTACAGTATGTCCTCCTGTGTTCTAACAGTAATTACCTAAATATACAGAAGTAATGCTAATAAAACACACAATATCTTATGCTCAAAAAAAGATCATGCTCTAATATCTATGTACCATTCCCATACAATTGAAATTAAAATTTCTGTTTCATACACAGTTTAATTAAGGAAAGGACACCACCTGACGTACAGTAAGGTATACTTGGCATTGACATTTTTTGGGCTCATTTAATCATATATCAAAAGCTTAACATCGTTTTGCTGTTATTATACTATGTACAAACCTATATATCTCTGTAAGTGAATGTTATAAAATGCACATAATTTCTCCAACAGACTGGAACAGTGTCTGTCATATAAATATGTATTCTGAAATGTTTGATTTTCTTTAACAAAAAGTACCTAAGAGTATATGCGTGAGGTGGGATTAGTTACCTAAAAGTCCAGAACAGCTTATGAACAGCATTTTGAATTTCTTTCAAGAGTGAACCATTAGGGCTGATAGGGCTGATACAGATAAATCTGCATTCAGAGTTGCACCCACCCATGGTAGATACTGTAACAATGCTACTGGTGATTATGCATGCAGGATTTTAAAAACAGTATGTGTACAGAACACATCCATTGATGTCAGTGAGATTTGCACAGGATATATGGAATATAGTCCATTATGTGTTATCAGGAGCTGGTTTTAAATGCCTATCACTGGAACTTTTTTCAATTTTTTTTCAATTCTGTTAAAGGAGTCTTGCAATTTGAGGAATATCACAATGAATCTCTAGCAATTGTTTCTGATTTTTTTTAAAATTTGTTATCTAAAACCTTAAAAAAAGCCTGAAATAAACAAGGTCCACTTGGCTTGATCCTGTAGAAAGTAAAGACGTCTTTTACACTGAAAAATAGGGCTTCTGGCTTGAGTTTACTGAGTTGAGTTATAAACTTCTGAAACTGTGAGTTTAGAATGCTAATTATGTGATAAAAGTCAATGCTTACTGCATGTGAATGGAAGTATTTTACACTGTCAGGCTTAGAAGTATAAAAAGTAAGTCTGGGTTGTCTTTGCCAAGCAGGTAATTGTGTATCTGTTGGGAAAGCGCTTGCCTTTGTGTGCCCTTAAATATCTTCAGCAGATACTACTAAAGGAATAAACCTCTTCTGTTTCCACTCCCAAAGCTGATAATGCAGGATGAGATTTCTAGACACAAGGAATGCATTTTCCATTTCAAAGCGAACAAAGCTGCAATCCACTATAGCCATATGAAAGTGTCACAAATGTTAAAAAGGTTAAGCAAGAGCCACAAAGGCAAATGGGAAGACAGCTTGAAATATCAGTAAATTCACAAAACTATTTTGTTATCTTAACTTATTGAGATTAGCTTAGTTGGTCAGAGCATGGTGCTAGTAATGCCAAGGTTGTGAGTTTGATCCCTGTATGGGCCATTCACTAATGAGCTGGTCATGATGGTCCTTGTGGGTCTCTTCCAATTCAGAATATTCTGTGACTCTGTGAACTTCTGTGATTCTAAGCATTTCTTTGTGAACAAACCCTCTATCTCTGATCCTTCCACGGGCTCTGCCTTGGGAATAGTCTTGGGCCCAGACCCCACAAACCAGTCATGCACTGTTTAACTTCTCATGCTGGAAGAGCTCCTCTGATGGGACATAAACATGCCCACAGCTGTTTGCAGGACTGAGGTCCATGGCTGTAATCCTGCAGGGATCTGTAGGGGTACTGTACCCCTGTGTGCAGTCTGACTACTTCAGTGCTATAGAGCAAAACAATGTAAATCAATGCAAATAATTGCTCTTACACAGCAGTAGCACAAGTACTGTCTCTATGACCGATTCACATGCACATTCAAATTCAGATAAAAAACTTGTTCCCCAGGAAAAAAAGAAGTTCCAAATTTGATTTACGTCTTAAAAACCAAAAAAGCTGTCAGAGTAGGCTGAATAATGTTCACCAGCTTCTGGGTTTTTTTCCTTGACATACATTAAAAATAATTGAGAGGAGAAAAATGTATTTCTGCATGCCAAACAGAGAAAAGATAGGCTTCTCATTCTTAGGAAGACAGGAAGCTATAGAGGAAAACCAAACACCAGCAAGGAATTTGAGAAAGTTGGTAGGAAAAAACCCTTCTGGTTTAACATAACGGATTTTCTGGATTTTGAAGCATTTCAGGAGGCTTTCACCTAGCTTTCATTTCACTTCCTTGAAAACATAGGTCCATACATCTTTAAAGAGACATTCTCAAACACCAACTATACAGCCAGCTCTTGAAAGAGAAATGAAATAAGAGAGCATACAAAACACTACGAAAAAGTGAGTTATTTTCCTGGTATCTTCTACACTTGCAAACCTCCTCTTACATTTTCTTAACGTCTTCTAAACCTTTGCATAGGCAACCGAGAGTCATTATGTTTAGACAAATAATTAGGTAATAAAAAATCTACAGTTCTGTTGGACTAGATGCATTTTTTAAAATGTTTCTATTTCTTCTGTGCAGTTTATTGTAACCTGACATGAAAATAAGACTTTCTAAGAAAATTTAACCTTAGGTACTTAACTGTATTTAATCAGAAAAATTACTCTCAAAAAGTCACTATTTGCCAAGATCATTCTCTCTCAGTATCTTATAGATCAAATTCATTCTCTCTCAGTATCTTATAGATCAAATTTGATAATTTTATAAATTACAAGATAGATTTTCATGACTACTAGCTAGCCCGAAAAATACAATTCAAAAGCTACAAGTTAAGACAATTTATTTCCAATAAGTGCAAGTTAATGTACTTAAAAATTGTACGAATGAATGGTTGCAAGTGAAGTGGGTTCAGGCTGATTGCAGACTGAACATGGGAAAGTACTGGAGGCTAAAATTTGGTCTAGGAAGCTGATGAAGATTCGTGGACTATTTGGATGAACCATTTAGGCCTATTTATGGACACCAGCAGCCTGCCTAAAGACTAACTAAAGAGCACAGAGCTAGCAAATTCTATAGGTGCTAAGTCTCAGCAGTGTGCTCAGAATCTTGCAAAACCAAGGACTATGTGAACTCTTTATTTAACATTGTGGGTGGCAGGGGTTCAGTCATTCTTCCAAGGCAATACTGTTTCTAAAAAGTGGAATAAAATTTTTGCTCTAAGCTGTCCCAGTTATAAACATGAACTTGAATTCCTGACTTCATGGTACTTGTAGGTGACTTGGTAAGTCTCCCAAAATTTCTGTTTTGTTTACTGAGAAGCTGAAGAAGTTAAGAATTGGACCCCAGACTTTAGGCGACTTAGTTCCATTCTTTCCTTTACATAGGGGGAGTAACACTGGGATCTTGATAAAGCATGACTCAAAAGGGGAAGACTCAGGGCAGCTTTTTCAAAAGAAATGGAAAGAAGGATGACTTCCTATAAAGAATTTATATCTAGGTAATATTTTCAGACAAGATAATAAACTGTTCTTTTTTGTCACCCTACCTCCAAGATGAAGACAATTCACTTTTCATGACCTATAAGCCTATCAGAAATTCAAAGGCATATAAACTTTAAATGCTATCAGACTTCTGTTGAAAGCTAGATCTTTTAATGTTTTTTTATTCGTTGGTTTTTTTCCCCCACTCTTATCTCTCCAAATTTTCCAGATCCTATGACTGACGGTATGGCATGGCATCTCAGTTGCACTTTGGTTGTCTTATGTAAAATCCTTAATATTTTGCAAATAATTTGACATTGAAGCCTTACATGTAATATATTTAATTTCCCCCACAATTTCAAAAAAGAATATTTAAAATAATATTTACATCTAGAGACATGATTATTTTTATAATCACTGTAATTACTGGGCTATGATCCACATGTAACTGGGCACGCTTTTAAACTCATGTTTGAAACTGGGAGAACAAGAGACTAACTCAGATATATACAAGCTTTTTTAATGTGATAAAAGTGCATGTGTTCAGGCAAAACACAAGTCAGTGAAGTAGCAGTGAATTTAGTTACAACAGCCAAAAAGCGGGAGAACATGTTTAATATCTGATCTGCTTTATACACTGTGGATTTATAAGAACTTGGATATTATACAGAAATCTGTTGACTTGAACTGTTTGGCCACAACATAGTGTAGTTAATATTTTTAATTGGTGTAGTTAGTCCCAACTTTTTATTTGTTGAAAATTGCCTCTAAAGGAAGTAGTGAAAAACCTAGTGCTTAATTATGCGAAGTTTAAAACGACAAACTATTAGAAATGCATTAAGAAAAGCAGTTCCTTCATTAAGAGATGAATTCTAAGTGATGGAAGGCTTAATTGCCTACACACAAGTCTACAGTGTTCTTGTGAGGTGCCCCACAGTCTCTGAGACATGTACAAGAAGAGCAGTTTTACACAGGACCTCCAGAAGTCCCAAGGCTTTCTGGATAAGATAGATGCCAGATGTGTCTCAAGTGGCACAGGTTCCCTACCTTTGGGAAAATTAAGCCACTAGAACTTGGTCCCATTTAAGAAAGTGGGAATACTGTAGAAAGACTTGGATCAAGTTCCTGATTATTATTTTAAAATTGCTAACATCCTTTGTGGCCAGCTGTTTAGGGCTTTAATTGCACATAACTACATTCAGTCTGGTGTATGTGGTTATATCAGCCTTTGAAATGTGCTTATACTGCTCCCCAAAATACACCAGACTTAACATTAACCACAGGAAAAAGTAAACCAGAGCTCTCTTAAGAGAACTTAATGCTGTTTTTCCAATGGATAAGCAAAATTGTACATGCAATTACTGGCAAAATAAGCTATAGTTTCAAACAAGTACCACACATACACAAACGACACAATTTTAATGTGCAAACTGTATTAATCTGTATTGTTAATGCTTAGTTTGCAGATTTTACAAGTGCAAACATTGCTACATGCATACTATAGTCGGGGCACAAAAATGGCTGGGTCTGCAGAGAAATAAGCCATGCTTTGAAAAGTTATCCTGTAGTGTTACATGTAATGAGCTTACCTTGTTTACTTTTTAATTCAACTATGCCCATGTACTGACTGTACTTATGTAGAAGAAACAAAAGTAAAAACTCATTGGCAGGCATTCCCTAGTATTATCAGAAAAATTTTTGAATGTTCTATGATCCTTGCAGAACCAAAGTAATCTGAACTACCCTTGTAGGACTAATAATCATAGAATCACAGAATCATAAAATGGAGGGGACCTTAAAGATTATCTAGCTCCCATGCCCCTGCCATGGGCAGGGACACTGCCCACTAGCCAGGTTGCTCAGAGCCCCATCCAAGCCAGGAATACTTCCCCAGGGAGGGGGAATTCACAACTTCTTGGGCAAACACTTACAGTGTCTACCATTCTCATAGTAAAGAAATTTTTCCTCATATGTAATCTAAACCAAATCTCCTTCAGATTATTACTATTTCCCCTTGTCCTGTCACTACATTCCCTTTCAAAAACTCCCTCTCCAACTTTCTTGTAGCTCTCTTTAGCTACTGGAAGGCTGCTCCAAGTTCTCCCTGGAGTCTTCTCTTCTTCAGGCTGAGCAATGGAATTCTCTCAGCCGTTCTTAGCATGATAGATGTTCCATCCCTCTAATCATCTTGTAGCCTTCCTCTGGATGTCTGCCATGTAGGTCCATGCCCTTCCTGTGCTAAGGACTCCAGAGCTGATGCAGCACTGCAGGTGGAGTCTCACGAGGGTGAAGTAGAGGAGCAGAGTCCCTCCCTTGCCCTGCTGCCCATGCTGCTTTGGGTGCAGCCCAGGATAGGGTCAAGTATTACTTTATTTAATGCCTCAAAGCTCTCTGTATTTGCATCACTTCTATTTCTTCCTCTTCTAGTCTAGAAGCACCTTATTAGTCTATTAATTCCCAACATAAGCAATTTATGTCCCATGTAAGCTTTGTTCCACAGAACTCTTTATATATCTAGCAAAATAAAGAATGAGTTAAGAGCCAGGACAGAGCTATAAATTAAGTATTGCCAGGATGAAGCTATGAATAAGACTTTTGTTACACTATACTGTTGAAAGACAGATTTTACAACAAATTTTGGTATGTCAGTGATCAATGGAAGACACAGAGCTCTTTTGTCTGTTTGAAAATAACATAATAAAGATTTGTTATTAACAGAAATAATCACGGTACGAAACTCTGAAAAGTGCTTGGAAATGTTACAGTCTACTGGGCTTCAATCCATTATCTAAACACTCACAAATGTACTCATGCTCATCCAATAGACCGGAACAACTCTTGAAGAGCTGTTATGGTCTTGCGAGTGAGTGGTACATAAACCTTCCTGCATATGAAGCTCAAAATTCCCTCTACATTTTTACAACTAAGGTTAATTTATTTTAAGCAATGGAGTAAATAATCTGACCTGACCTGTTGACTTGGTTTCATGCGAGGTTAGCAACGCTTATAAATTTTCAAGGTTCAGTGAAAGTCCCAAAGAAAATTAGCACAGTGGTATCATTTCCTTACTGTTTACTTACTTTGTAGCAATTCTAATGAAGTTGGAAACAGGACACTTCCAATGCGTGGGAGAGGTCCTGATATTAGGAGAGTTTAGTATCATAAAAAATAGTACATCTATCCTCTGTTGAGGAATGTTTATGGAGAAAAGAAACTGAGAAATGAGAAAACGAGAAAGGAAAAAAAAAGATGCTGACTAGTTCTGAGAGTAAAAACTTCACTGAATTCCCCAAGGGCTTTATGATCCTGTGAGGAATAGAGGACTAGTTGTTTAATCTCCTTTGAGATGTGGCTGGTTTCCACAACTTAAATGATCATTATCCTTACTGAGCAGCTTCTTATAAACAATTTTGGGCATTATGTTTCATCTCAAAACTGCCATTAAATGCTGATGTTGTTTCCCTGCTTTCCTGCACTAGAAGGACCAGCTGAGGGAATTTTTTCTTTCTTGCTAGTTTTCTGCTCTTGCCTAGTAACTTGTGAATCATTAACTGACACTACAGAGCATAGCTGTGAAAATAACTGTGGTTTAGAGCTGCCAATAATGGCCCACTAAAGTTCCTTCCCAGCACATGGCATAAAAACACCTCCAACAAACATTAAAAAGTCCCTTCTGATGTTGCTTAACATTGCCAGCCTGCTTGGGCTTAAAAAGCACAATAAAGAGGTTGCTTTCCAGATTTTCATATGCCAAATGGGAGGTGCTTTTTGGTGAAGCTTTTCCCTGAGGGAAAGGAGAGCAGCTGAGTTACCTCATGCTGCAAAGTTGATGTTTGGATGATCTCACTCTGGGGAAACATACACAAGTGCCACAGTCAAGCTGCTACTAGTGGATGTGTCTGTACTCAGCAACTAAGCAGTCGGAAAGTTCAAGAGAAAAAAGGAGTATCATAAAGATGCTCCTTGAGAGCACATGACATCCAGAGAAACCCATTATGCAGCAGCCTGAGTACACCAAGGAACAACAGTATGAATACAAAAAGTGAGTGTTTGAAGTCTTAGTGGAATATCCTGAAAATATAGCCACTTGAGGAATCTATTTCTTCAGAAAATACCTTTTGTGCTGCTGGGATATTTGGGGGATTCTATTTTCAATACCTGTGTTCTGGATCTAGTGGAGCAATGCTTTTATCACGACTATAAAATGGTTATGAGCCAATCCCTCATATGAAACAGTCAGTAACAGTGGGGCTTTTTTATGACAAACATGATGTCAGACAAAGGGCATCAGGACTTAGTCTTTGTACTACAATACAAAATAACAATACATAAACACCTTTGTGAAAGCAGCTTGAAACCCCATGTTTTCTATTAAAAAGTCATGTTCAATCTTCACTGTTGATAGAACAGAATAGCTAACACAGAGAACATTGTATATCAGAAAGGTCAATAGTTATTATGAGCTACAAATATATTTTTTTCCATCCTTCAGGCTGTTTAGCGCATATCACAGCATGAGCAGCTGTCTTCTTTAATGCTTTTAAAATTAGAATCCCAAAGAGGAAGAAAAAATTACATTTGCAATGATTGCTCTTTGCTTTTGTAAGTTTACTTTAATACACTATTTTATATACATGAATCTTCCACGCAGCCTAACCAAGGGGCAGTAACTGGTTGCTAGTATCTACTGGATTGTTACATCAGTGCATATAGAAACCTGACAAAAAAAATCACTTTGCACAAATTGTGTAACCTTGTTGAATAACCTGTCTAGAAAAGTATGTAGCTACTGGGTGTATGTTTAAACCAGGCAAGTGCACATGGGCAAACACAGACTGATCAGTACTAACGGCGAACGCTTACTGGTTTAGCAGCAATAAACACAGAGGGCCACCTGACATACCATTTTCTGTTCACACACTGAGAAGGGGAGGAAAAAAAAAAAGGCTGGTAAGATTGTTGCATCATTTGACCTCCTAGATTTCTCAAGCATGGCAAGTATCTGAGTTCACCTTTGCTAACAGTGAATAACTACTTAACACTGTGAAGAGGTTTCCATTTTTTTCTTTGGATTTCAATCATATTGGCTCTATCAAACTGTTCCACTTTCAAGTTTAAACCTTATCTGAATGCATATTGGTGTGTCAAATGCAAACTCAATAAAAATTTTGAAGTACGGAAGGCAAGAAATTTCTTTATAAAACAAATTTTTAGATAATTTAGAATGGCTACATGATTAAAATAAGTAAATTGGAGTTACACACCATAAATTGTCAAGGGGATATAAGTATAGTTGGCTAGAAGAATGTTTTCATCATATATTTAATGTTTTGCTAACTGATAACTTAATCACTGGACAAGCAGTGGCAATAGATATGGTCCTAAGCAGCTTGTCATGGCTTCATTATTCAGAATACAGTGAAGGATCACTTTTAAAATGTAAGAAAAAGAAATTTTGCGTACTCAGAATCTACTGAGCCCAGTACCTAGGTTCTGCATCTTAAAAAAGATGGAGGAGCAGCAATGCTGGTGCTTTGTCGCGTTTTCTTTGGCAGGCCCTTTCCAGCACCAGTTTTCCCAAACCAGGTTTAACTAGCACTGGTATTTTGTAGTAAGAAGAATGATGGAAAAAATGAAGATATATACCCTTTCTTATACTTAACCAAACAAGTAGCACTTAAAAATACCCCACGAATATAACTACTACTTAATAATGAAAATACTTATGTCCTCAACACTGTGCATCCATATGTATTTCAGAATGCTGTTAATATTTCCACCTCACAAGAGTTTCTGTCCGATTGCCCCTTCTCATCTGTCACGTAGACACTCTTTTACCTGGTCCAGGATAAGATAAATCAGTCAGGCTGCTAATCCCACTGCTTCTGATGGATCTCCTAGCATGGCTGGCATAGCATGGAGCTGATGCTGTTGGCATGTCCTGCTCAGCTGGTAGTGCTTCCAGCATCAGGTCTCGGCTCCAGCAGTCATGTTCCTGGCTTAAGAAAGGGTAAGAGACCCAATTGCCCAGGTTTCTCCATAGCTTTGGCCCTTACTAGAACTGCTGCCTTGTTCCTGTGAACAGTATTTTCTCCTCAGGGCAGCATATTAAATTAATATATGGCAACAATATTCCTAAAGTATACCAAGAGAGTTCTTATACAGATAAGTTAGCATTTATAGATTTCTTTTCTTATGCAGACTTTACAAAAAAGCCAAAAATAATGACAAGTGCTATGCCATTGAAATTCAAACAGAGTTGAGAACAAGTATCTCCAAAAATGACAGACTTAAGGCTGCTGAAGTAAAAACCCCTAGGGGTAGCTTCTGTGGGCTGCTGCCATGCATTATTCTTAGAAAACTATTCTTTCAAATTATTTAGTAAAAACAAATGTCAAGTGGACTGGACATCTTACTTTTATTATATTTTCTGCCTTTATCTATTTATTTTGCACTGTGGAATTAAGAAGGTTTTTGACAGACATAATCAGAACCTGTCATATAACACAGGAAACAGCATTTTAAAAAATCAGCCCACACTGCAGATATTTTGGCATATTTATCACAAGGCTTGAATGGTAAACAGTTTTCAGGCAGAATTCTGGGGTATTTTTTGGCTTTATTATAAAATGGGAGCAATGACTATTTTTTCCCCATAATGCCACCTCAATTCAAGTGCTAAGCAAAACAATGCCAGACCCATGATAATGGGAATAAGATGATCAATAAAAATTGTTCTTCCATTTTTTTGGTAATCCATTTTTCTTCCTTCAGTGTTTGCAAGCTGAGTAACTTGGAGAGCATTTAGGCACAGGTAGAACATGGTATGATTGGTGAAATTTCCATGGTACAGTATTTCCTAAGTTTTTCTGAGTTAAAATTTTTCTACATTGTATGTTCACAATCCTGGAGTTTGCACTGTTTTTTTTTTTCTTCAAGTCTGAAGATCACCCCATGGATTAACAAATGATTGAGGATTGTCTCATAAAAGACTCTTTAAAAAACTGTCAGAATCAACCTGAGACAAAGATTTATTATGAACTATTTAAAGGGCTTAATGTACGTATCCCCAAAGAGCCCTTGGAGCAAACTAGAAAGGAAGAATGGAAATCTCAAAGAATGGGAAAAATCTCCAATGCCCTACTTTCTTCACACCATGATTACTGTTTACGCAAAAGATAAAATGCCTAACCTGTCAGATGAAGTCTTCAGAAGCTATATTATACCCAAAACAATGAGCCTCGACAGTAATATGCCTAAGAAAGGCAGCTATAATTTGCTTTATAACCTGTCCACTAGCACACTAATGTGGATACATCTTGTAGAAAGCGCTGATCTCCTGACCCTGACAGCAATCAAACAACTGCCAGAGTGTTTGCTGTCACACAAGCTGTGACCATTACCTTAATTGTACGTTACCACATAACAAACCTTCCCTAATGAGCAACTCTTCTCCCACCTGTGTGCCAGTTAACCCTTCTGTCCTTGTGGAGTATCACTGCAGATGATTTCAATTTGAAATTGGAAAAGCATAGTCATATGCAGTATTTCATAGATAAAGATAGGTATTTTAACTAGGCTAGTTGTTTTATTATAGTGCCAAGACAATAAAACTTACAGGCTTATACTAAACAGAGGGAATCAGAAAGAAATATACTATATATGACTGGTAAGATTTCAGTAAAGCTGGATATGACCTTTGACTATATATTCATATATAAATATATCCATCTTTGCATATTTCTTTGTATTTAGGGAAGAACAAAAAATTTTTCCACAATGATATTTTTCACTTTGTGCCTAAGCCCAGGAATGGTACCTGGGTTGTTGTTCACACAAATGCTTCTTTTCCCTCTCTGGTACCAACTTCCAACAAGTTACATTTTTTCTTCACTTCTAGTTTTTTTTTTATATATATATATGTATATAAAAAATAGCATTTCATTTCCTTTTATTGTCAGGTGTTTAGGAAATGTCCATTCAATTTAAAGGACACCATATCCTTATGAACAAATACAAGATAGCTTTTCTCTCTGCAGAAGTTATGTGTGTTCTACCTCAGATGCAG
This sequence comes from Entomyzon cyanotis, assembly GCA_024500445.1. Taxonomy (NCBI): domain Eukaryota; kingdom Metazoa; phylum Chordata; class Aves; order Passeriformes; family Meliphagidae; genus Entomyzon; species Entomyzon cyanotis. Next base: position 25,519,048 of record JAKEPQ010001030.1, read on the forward strand.
TACTGGTAAAAAGAGGTAAACAGTGAGACATAGGAATCAGGTTTTGGTCTATCTGGGTTATTAAAATTCCTTCTTATAGGACAGTTTCCACATTTTAGCCATTCATGATAAATGCATATGTAACCTAAGAAATTCAGTGGGAAGCATCTGCAGACTTCCTATCTGTTAGGTGTTTCACTCCAGTGATGTCAGTTTTAGGTGTCAAAACACCTAAAAATGAATCTATTACATAAAAAGAAGATCAGGAGGGACATGAGAAGGATCTCAATAGCAATCAGAGCAGACAACTGAACAGCAGAGCAACAGGTGAAATTTCATGCAAACAAGTGCAAGATGTAGCACATTTTTGAAGAAACTACTCCTCTGTATTCCAGAGCTTTAGATAATTTTAACTAGGCAATAAAAGGGAATGGAAATATATCAGTGAAAACACCTGGTCTGTGTGGAGATTCTTATAGCGGTAGACTTAAATGAGATGTTAGAACACAATAAAAATAATTTTAAATTGATAAATTAATAAAGAAAATATTACTATACCATTATGTAACTTAATGCACCAGACTTCAAACTCAGTATTGTGTTTAGTTCTAGTCATCTGTTATTAAAAAAGAGAATAATAGAAACAGAAAAACTTGAGTAGAAGGACATCTGAAGAGAGATTAATGAGATTATAAATATTTAGCTTTGAGAGCAGATAAATGTGACAAAAGATACTTAAAATAATAAATGATACATAAAAGCTACAATAAGAACAGGATATTTCCAATAAATTGAAGGGAAAACACATTTTGAACTGATAAACACAAAATTATTAAAATAAATAATTTTCACCACGCAACATGTAATCTATACAATTATCTATCTATCTATGAACTTCAAAAGAAGGACCAAATATCTCTGAGGTTAACTAGATTAATCATGCTACACTATGCATAATAAAATTTACATGAGATATCAAGAGTTCTAATTCAACTTGTATGGCACAGTTACCATACTGAAGATTTTACATGTGATTTGGAAGTATTTAGCACCAGCTACTCTAAAGGATAAGATAATGGGCTAGATAAGTATTCAATATTCACTTATATATTATATAAGTTCCTGTGTTCCTATGAAATTCCTCTTCCATATAAAGATCTGTACCAGGAGATGCTTCTCTTGTTTACTCATCCCCCCCCGCCTTTTATAATTCTCCAGTAGTTTCTAAGTATTCAGTAGCACAAAAAAAAAATTAGCCCCATGAGAAAAGTTATATAACTATATGGTCGTCTCTTTCCTTCATTTGCTGGCTTTGATTTGGAACATTCTTATGCACTTTCTCTAGAAGTTACAAACAGCAACATAAAGCTGATTTGTATTAAGGTTGGAATGAATTCTGAAGCCAAGGAGATCTGTGGGGAAATTCTTGCCAGTTCTTCTCTTCTTTGAGTATTGAAAAAATCAAGTCTTTTCAGCTGAAGTCATTACAGGTCCTTGAATGGACTTAACATTAAGCTAACAACTTGTTAAAGCTTCTACAGGTTCATTAACCAGAAAAGAAAGGTCAGAGAAGGTGTACGCCCTTGAAAAAGAATGCTGGAAAGCTGGTAACAGCAGAGGAGAAGGCTGAGGTACTCAACACCTTTTTTGCCTCTCTTCAAGGGCAACCTCACTTCCCACACCTCTTGAGTGCATGGACAGCAGGATGGAGACTGGGGGAGCAAAGTCCCTCTCACTGTAAGTAAAGATCAGGTTCATGACTGTGAACCTGAACATTCATAAGTCTATTGGAAACAATGAGATGCATTTCACAATCCTGAGGGAATTGGCTGATGTAGTTGCCAAGCCACTCTTCATGTGAATGGAAAAGTCATGGCAGTCAGGTGAAGTCCCAGGTGACTGGAAAAAGGGATATATTGTCCTCATCTTTAAACAGGGTAGAAAGGAGGATCCTGGAACTATCACTGTGTCAGCCTCACTTTTGTGCCTGGGAAGGTCATGGAACAGATCCTCCTAGCAGCTGTGCTAAGGCACACAGAGGACAGGGAGGTGGTTTGAGACAGCCAGCACGGCTTCACCCAGGGCAAGTCCTGCCTGACCAACCCTGTGGCCTTCTATGATGGAGTGTCTCCATCAGTGGACAGGGGAAAGGCTACAGGTGTCGTTTATCGGGACTTCTGTAAAGCCTTTGACAGGAACCAACACCATTCTCTCTAAATGGGAGAGAGAAGGATTTGCTGGATGGACTGTTAGATGGATACAGAATTGGTGGTCAGTGACTCAGAATCCCAATGGACATCAGTGACAAGTCGTGTCCCTCATGGGTCCATACTGGGACCAGTGTTATTTAATATCTTTATTAATGACATAGATAAAGGGAGGACCCTCTCAGCAAATTTGTAGTTGACACCAGCGTGAGTGGTGCTGTTGACACACCTGAAGGATGGGATGCCATCCAGAGGGACCTGGACTAGCTCAAGGAGTGGGACCATGGGAATCTCATGAGTTTTAACAAGGGCAAGGTGCTGCACCTGGCTTGGGGTGACCCTGGATATCAACACAGGCTGGTTAACAAGATGGCAGGGTGTGGTGGTTTTGATTGGCCCAAAACATCAGTGAAGTGTTTTTAACATCTAGGAGAAATTTGGACCCCTAAGAAGCTGTTGTAGTAGGCCTGGGGAGGTGTCTGAGGGGTGGGGTGTGGCACAAAGATGGCTCCTGTGTGTCCTGAGTGAAAGTTCTAGAAGTTTTTACATCAAGTCCAGCAGAGCCAATCTCTGATGGCTCTGAAGGTGATGGACATGCTGCCGGCCAAGCTTGGGCCAATTGGAGGTGCTGGTTACACCTCTGTGAAAACATATTTAAGAAAAATTCAAAACAAAGCAGGCACGCACTTCTTTCACTTCTTTGTAGTTGGAGGAGGAGGAGGTGGAGGTGAAAATATGTGAGGGAGAACAGCATGGAGAGTGCCAAGGTCAGTGAAGAAGGGGGAGAAAGGGGTGCTCCAGTGCTCCCGGCACTGGAGCTGAAAACTTTCTGCTAGCCGTGGGGAAAGCTATGGGGGAGCAAGAAGTTTCTCCTGCAGCCCATGGAGTCCATAAGGATGCAGAAATCCACCCACAGACTACTCCAGAGGAGCAGGTGGATGCCTGGAAAAGACTGAACCAGTGGGAGTCTCATCTAAGAGTTAAAACTGCAAAGGCCTTGCAAAGGAGAGAAAGGCCTTGCTACTGGCATGGAAGCAGCCTGGCCGTGGCTCGGGAGAGTCTGCACAGCACCTTATGGACAAAAAGACTCACAAAGCAGCAGAATTCAGGCGGGATGTTGCTCGTGAGATTGGACCCATGCCAAAGAAGTTCTCAAAGGACTGTCTCTCGTGGGAAAAGACCCCCTGGCTAAGTAGAGACCCCTTCTCCTTGATTGGACTGACCAGAGGACCCCTCAACCTGCCCCCTGTCTGTGTTGCTGGTTTGGAAAGAGGGAAGGGGGGATGAGTGCAGAGACTGCTTCTTAAGAGGGTGGGGGTGAGAGCAGAAAAAAACTGTCTGAAGAGAGAGAGAAACAAATAGAGGTAAACAGCATTTGTAGTAGAAGAATTGTGGTGATGAGTAAATTTGAGAATCTGTTCTGTGGACTGAAAAGAGACCCCACACCCTGCCCCGCCCCCCACCCGGCTTGTTGACTGTAAAGGAGGAAAGGGGGTGAATACTACAGGTTCGTAAGAGGGAGGGGGGGAGTGAACAAAAACTGTATGAAAAGTTTATTTTTGCCTGCATTTATCCTCCAACTCTGTTAGGTAATTAAAACACTTTTTTGCAACTTTAAGCTTGGAGCCTGGTTGCCCTTTTTCTTTTTTCTGTGCGTCCTCCTGGCAATGTCCTGTCTAAAACCCATGACACAGGGAGAGGGAGGGGATTCTGCCCCTCTGCTCTGCTCTGGTGAGACCCCACCTGCAGTGCTGCATCAGCTCTGGGGTCCTCAGCACAGGAGGGACATTGACCTGCTGGAGTGAGTCCAGAGGAGGCCAAAAAGATGACCAGAAGGATGGAGCATCTCTCCTATGAGGAAAAGCTAAGACAATTGGGATTGTTCAGCCTGGAAAAGAGAAGGCTTTGGGGTCACCTAATTGTGGCCTCCCAGTACCTGAACGGAGCCTACAAGAAGGCTGGAGAGAGACTTTGTGCAAGGGCATGTAGTGACAGAACAAGGGGGAATGGCTTCAAACTGTAAGAGAATACATTTAGATTAGATATGAGGAAGAAATTATTTACTATGAAAATGGTGAGGAACAGGTTGCCCAGAGAAGTTGTGGATGCCCCATCCCTGAAAGTATTTCAGGCCAGGTTGGATGGGGCTATGAGCAACATGGTCTAGTCAAAGGTATCCCTGTCCATGGCAGTGAGATTGCAACTAGATGGTTTTAAGGTCGCTTCCAATCCCAACCATTCTATGAGTCTAAGATGATCTCTTCAGAACCAAGAAGTTCCATCCTCCAGCTGGCCTAAGATGTCTGCCTTTGCTGCATATACATTATATATTCAACACCTTCTCTATGTTTTCCCCACTCTACTACTTACATGGGAAAAAGCAGTGTGCAAAGCTTGCCCATTGCCATTGCAGGATTGTTTATGAAGAATCTATGCTAAATTGATTTCTTTATCTTTAAAGATAAAAGATTGTTATTACATAGCTTGTATAAGAATTAAGGCTTTGCAGAGAAAAATAATTATAAGACTGTTTTTCAAGAAATTATAATAAAGATGCTGCATATTACATATTGAGATCAGTTTTGCAGTCAGATTATACTCTGTGTATAAAAATATTATGGTAAGAATTTAAATTTAATTGTGGTACATTTTTAATGAACAATTATGAGGTAAGAGGAAGACCATGAATCTTATGTGCAAATATATTCTACAATATATGTATGTCTTGCTAAAAAAAGTCCAAATTGTAACAGTGAATTAATATGTTTGAATGAATTATTACATAAATTCTTATCTACTGTAAAATATGACTTGTAATGTGAAATTACTTTTCAAAACCAAAAGGTGATATAAGACCAACAGTGATCCACACTCTCTTTGTACTCTCTTACTGCCTTAGTCACAACATAGATCATTAAATGGCTTACTGTTCTATGGAAAAAGGGTTTTCTAGGTCAAGAAATTTAATTTCAGAATGACTTTGATTAATTGACATTTATATCAAAATACAAAAGGAATCCCCTGTCTATAAAAAGATTTTGTAAAAAAAAATTTGTTTTTTTCCTACTTAGGTGCCCCAAATACTCATAGAAAATCCCAGCACAGTGCAAATAGTGATTTCATATACAAAATGTTAGTAGCTGCTTAATATAATCAGACGTTAGAATAATGATAATGATTACCTCATCATATTGGTAATTTTTGCATTCTGTTAGCAAATTTTGCTTTTGCTAACATGATGCAAAAGTTGTTAATATAATGAGTCTCATTGTATTAGCAACTTTCTATCACATTAACAAAGATTAAATTTGCTAATGTAATATGACAGTCACTAACGTAAGATTAGTGTAAACAGAGACCAAAATCTCTGTAGACCTCCTAAAGGTAATGCTGAATATGTAAGCAATGCTTCTTTGTTTTTCCTTTGCTAGCTATACCTTGAGTGCCCTAAGTGTCACATCCATCTGCACTCCCTGAAAGTTCTCCAGGAAGGTCCACTTGATCAAACTCTGGCAGCCATTAGACAATGACTAACTTTTGATGCAAAATCATGAACCATAAAGTTACTTGTAAGAGGATAAGTGATACAAGCAAATGGATCAGCTGATATTTATACAGCATAGAGATGTGTTCATGAAAACTGACATTAGCAATATTGCTGATTAATTTATATAGGCCCTTCCATGATGAGCATACTGATGCCTGCACACATATTGAAGAGATACAGCAAACCCTTGGACTACACTGGGGAGGTAGTGGGGGGACTCATGGGGGTCTCCCAAAAGAGACTTCACATGTTAGAAATTTATGTCATAAACACCGCAACAATAATAAGTGACCAACAGTCTGAATACATTGATCTTTTTACTTGTGTAACACAATGTCAAAATGGCTGCACAACCCCTACACACCTGCATAAGCGACTTGGGAGGTAAGATATGCTTAGCCATGTATATATCAAGGAAAGTTAAGAGGTTTTGAGCTGTGTCAGTGATCCCTCACTCCTGCTGTAACACTGGCACCATTCATGTTCCTGGGGTAACACTTTCACTTCCTGTCCCAGACTTCAAAGGAGCCACAGAGAAGCTCCAGCCCTTTGTGAATATGCAAATACAGGTCCCTCTTCTCAGAGGAAATCTAACCTTGCCTAAATGGTCTGACTTTAATGAGCAGCTGAGTTATGTGCTAAGTTAAAGAAGAATTGTAATGGACTGTTGCTACAAGAGAGCTTAAGAAGCGGAGCTTGCTCTCACCGTCTATTTTGAGACTTTTAGGACAAGTCATATACCAAATCTGGATGCTATTATTCTTCTTATGTCCTGTCTCAGAACAACATAAAAATATACATGCTCCTTCCTGAAGTCTACATGCATCCAGTGTTGGCATTTATCAGGCTACAACATGCAGCTGCCAGAATGCAATTCTCATTTGACAAAAGTGAAAATGAAATGCAACAGTTAGTCAACACAAGAACTATTTACAGTAGCAAGCAGTTAAACAGCATTAAAATATTCTGAGGAGAAAAATCAACTGTTTGTCTACAGTCTAGGGTGAAAAACCATGGTATCAGAAAGGCAGTAGACATAAGCTTTCAGTGAATAACCCTCAGCACAGTCTCATGCAAAGAATGACAACCACTCTCTCTTCCTTTCAGAAAAAACACCAGTAAGTCAAGCCCATATGATGTAGTAAAAAACCTAAAAGCAAGCAGGATTCCTGCAGAACAGAGCTGCTGAGCAACTGGGAACACAGTGAGTAAACTTGAAAACTGTGAAGATAAATAAAACATGAACTCCAAATTTTCATTTGCTTTGTGCTTGATTTGATTTTATAGCTATTGAGTCAGTTTTTTGGTCAAGAATTAAAAAGCTGGAATTAGCAAATATGAATTATGAGAGCTATGAAGTCCTGGATCCGATGGTACAACTACAGGTACCATTACCAGCTCTCTAAGTAAAGGAAGAGGCTGAAGAGGGAGCTAGATATTTAAGAAGGTTCATCTGTTGAATATGAAGGGCCTTTTGACATCAGAAGTTAAAACCAGATTCACAGCTTTATGTTAATATGTCTGTTTCTTTTACTATAAACAGCAGGTTCAACTCAAGAAGCAGCTAGTTTTGTGATAAACTATATTTCAGTTCATAGCACTAAAATATGAAAAGGATCAATCATGAATTTTCCACTTCTTTTCCTTCAGTTCTTGGAATGTGATTTCTGTGAACAATTGTTTAATTAGAAGACCACTTCTTTCAGTGAAGTGTAAAAGTGAAGCCCTAACCACTTATTGTTATGAACAGTATGTGGTTTTTCCTTTGTTAGAGCAGTATTTGTAGAGCAGATTCATGACTGAATTCTAATATGGCAAACTGTATTCTGCTGATCTAAATTTCACTGGCACAGGTTTTTTTTTTTTTTTTTTCATGCAGAAATCCTATTCTATCTTGCCCAGTTTTATTTGACTCTGACAGTTCACAGCTGAGCAGTTCAGAGGAATACACAGCTTCCTTAATTCACCTCACTTGACAAAAGCAGGACCTGATCCTGCAAGTCAGCTTTAAAATTGCATTTGGAAGCTGTCATGGAAATCATGTGAGAGACAAACTGGTTCTCACCATTTCTGAAAATTAGGTCACTTATTTAGGACATTAAAAAGAATTTAGGAGTTATGACTTGAGGCACATATTATATTTCTTTGCCAGTGTAGTTCCCTTACCTAGTGTAAAGAAATAGATTCCTAATAATGTAATTATAATAAGCTAATCTGTCTTTAAAAGTTCCTTTGGAGACATGTTTTATGATAGAATTCTTTATGTTTATGCTGAATTGTATGAATGATGATGGGCCTTTTTTCACAAAGCTTCCATAATGCCAAAGACCTTTGGATTGAGCACAAGAAAATTTAGGTCATACAGGGATAACAAGAAATGACAAAAGCCTAAACCAGGGCAGAAACCCTAATGACATGCAGCATGGCAACTGGGGCAGGTGTTTGAGGAGTATATTGTATTCACCTAAGGCACAGAGGCAGACGGGGGGCAAGTGACATAAGAAGCAGGAGAAACAAAGTAGAAAATGTTTTTACCCCTGTCATGTGCTTTGTATCACATAATCTCAGCATGCATTGCACACTGTTTTACTCTGCCATTTGCAGCCTAAGCTTAGCCTGTTTGTATGATTTCCCTGTCCCATTGACAACCCTCAAGTATATCCATCAATTAGTAGAGGATTGTGTTAGAGGAGACGGCCAGGTCTTTCTGGTCCAGAGCCACATACATCCCTTGAGACTTGAGCCACAGGAGAATCCCTGAGAGGGGCAGCAGTTCCAGGACTGATGTCACCTGCCGGCAAGCCACTCTAAGTCAGCAGTCACATACACTCTTACAAATACAGGGGGGAAAAAAGTGTATAGGATAAGCATCTTGCTAACTGCAATCTATAGACAGAATCCTGGACTCTGCCAGAGCACCTCGGGGTGCCAAGAGCTGCCCAAACACAACCCTCTCTAAGCACGTGTAAGGTGTGTATTCCCTGAGCTTTGTCCATAACAACTTCACCACAGCATAAAATGACACAGGCATTGCTTTTGTACAGACAACTGAGCTGCCATGAAAGCATTTCCCTGTGTCTGGAAGGGAAGTACAACTTTTGGGGATGAAGGACTGAATGGTGCATCGCCTGTGTGATTCAATAGCATCAAGCAAACGCAGAAACTACCATAAAAGCTGTTGGGGTTGGATACATCCAAACAAAAGCCATAGTATTACCATCCTGTCCTTAGACAACACCTTATTATTTTTAGTGTAATGTGCTGTATTACATTTGTTAAAAGTAAATGCAAGAATTTGCCAGATGACTTGATTTCTGTCCTTGTCAGATTATTTTGTTTAGTTTCTGATGAAAATGTAAGACAAGATTTACAAAATTATTTTTGTGGGTTCTCTTTTTAGCTTATTTCCCCTTTCTATTGCCATGTCTAATCTATTTACCTACGGCTCAATCACTGATTTATGTCCACTGAGATGCTAGATACATATTCTGTAAGTGATATCAGCTTATTTTTGTTACATTATATACAGAGAACAGATACTCTGAATTGCATCTGTGAATAAAAGCATTGCAAATTGTTATTAATTATACCCTAAGGAAGATGTATTCCACTGCTGAACTTTCTGAAAAAGGAAAAATATAAGAGTTCTTCTCTTCACTGAACAATTTTTTTCCTTCATTATAGGACAGCTGAAGAACAGAATTTACCATGCAGTTTTTGCGTTTACCATGCAGTTCTGAAAGTGCCAGTTGGGTGAAAACATATTTTTGGGTACTTAAAATAAACATATGAAGAAGTTACAATAGCTTGCATGGAAGATCCATGTATGTCCGCTTAACAAAAATAGCCTTTGAACTGCAAAGAAATTTAGCGATGATTACTGTTCACTGAAAAAATAATACAAAATGTTATTCTTCTATTTCTTTTCCTGACCATGTGTTTATCTATCATTTTGCAGTTTTCAGCAGAGCAGATGTGCTATGACAGAAACAGCAGCTACAGTATTTGCTCCACATATAGAAACAACAAGCAAATGTGACTCATATCCTGGATTACATTTAACAAAATGGAAGAGTGACAAAAAAAATCTGTTAGTCTAACAACAGATTTTAATTGCAAACTAAATTGAAATTCATTTGTTTAAAAAAGTGTTTTCAAATGTTAACTCACGGATTTATACTGTAGTATTTGCCAAAAATGTTAATGTTGTGAGGTGAAATCCTGTTTCTAATGAGGTCACTACAGCTTTGTCACTGCATCTGGGGGCAAGAGTCCATCTTGGTCCTTTATTTGGTTCCCCCAGATAAATTTTATGTTCACCACATAAGCATTAAGCTTTCACTTGTCTTAAAAAAAAATTTAAAGCTGCAAATGATTAAATGCAATTAAGGATTTGTCCATAAAAATGTAATCAATAATTATCATTCAATGATTGGCTGCAGAGACCTGGGATTGAAATATGAGCTATTTGTCAGAGGGCAAACTGCAATGTCTTTTACACAAGCAGGTCCTCTGCTCTTGACCTATTAAAACTTTGTTTGCTATTTTACTTGCTGGTGAACAAGTCATGCAGAAAGGTGTTGAGGAAATGAGCCAGCGTGTTCCCAAGGTGATATAAATGCTTTATCAAACTGATCCCTGCCTTGTTATGTAAACTATACCAGGTACCGTTCGTTTTAAACAGAGAGATAAACAGATCTAATACGCTTCAGGGCGTCATGCTTTATGCATGAACTGCTTTTTATTTTTATATTAAAGATTTTCCTGACACAATCCTTTGCAATGAAGGAAAGCTCCAATATAATGTCTTAACTACAACCACTGCAGCACCTGCAAGTTCAAAGTACTGAGACTGATATTCCCTGATCAGATAGTCCCGTGTTAACCTATTTAATTAATTCTTAATAAACAATTAATTTTTTATTGAAATACCTCTTGCAATGAGAAAGTCTCTTTCAAAAGATAAATGAAGTAATCCTCTGAGAAGGAAATTATAAATAACTTGGTCTATCTGTCTATTTACAATATTTAGGTACCTACCCTTTGCTTTCACTTGTCTGATTTATCACTTGTTTTCTTATTTGTTTTACAATTTTCAATCTGAAGTGATAACAGATAGAACATTTTTAAGCTTTTCAGTATTAATAGCCAGTTTATTTTTATAGTGATGGGATTAAATTCTACTTTCAGTTTTCATGGGAGCAGATGCAGAATATCACCAAAGATTTCAGTTACTTAAGATTTAGGTTGTTAAGCAAGTCCACAATTTAGTCAGTTGTCTTAAATTTGAGGTATGCAAGATGAAAGTGAACACACTTATTCTCTCATTTAAACAAATCGGCCTACAGAGTGTGACAAGAATCTACTGTGAGAGCTGTGTACACCATAAAAATTATTTTAAAAATTCCTTGGTTTTGGTTTAATAGTCAGTGTCATCCTCTGACTTTTTAAGGATCATTATAAAACATATTTTCTTAGAAACGTATAAAAAGAAAGAGGAAAAATGTTTTATGTGGATTGCCATATACACAGAAATATTTATTTATCCTACCTAAAACAAGATTTGAAGTACACTTCCCAATATGAAAGCAGCCTTAACTATGGAGTCACTAGAGACACCCCTGTTATTTATCTGCTTCTACAAACAGATTTGTATGAATGCACATATGTACATACTAGTGCAGGTAAACGTATGTGTATTCAAATGGCTTTTACATATCTTCTTTATAAGGTTCCATTGATTAATTAATTAAAAATATTTGGTCAAAATGGATGGTTTCTAGAGCACTATTTGTATTATAGTCAACACAACAAATGTAATAAGTCTCAGTCTGATAAGACTAGTAGGTTTAGTCTGCCTAAATTCACATTTTCAAGGCTGAAAAAAATTCTCTACCCGATAAAAGCCTTTGATTTAGCAAGCATATATGCACAAAGATAGCCCCAATACAAGATTTTATTGCGGAAGGTGTTTGAATAACAAGTTAAAACTGGATTATATAAGTCTTCACTAAAAGTCTGGGTTTTTTGGTATTCATAATGTAATATTTACTTTTCTGGATACATGATGCCTTCCTTCCCTTTATTCCATGTGCAACTCAAAATAGAAAAGCTAATGAAATTTAACTATCCATAAGTCTTTGTTGTGGAAGGACTAAATTATAACTTTTTAATTTAGTCAAGTAAAGAATTATTACAGTAGGACTCTAGGGCAGGAATGTGTTAATAAAATCATACTCTCTGCCTTTTCATTTAAAATAATCCCCTTGAGCTGATTAAATGAAATATCACTTGTTTAATAACTGACAGAACATTATTTTTAAGCAGAAATGTTTTGCATATCTTCCTATCCTGATTTTAATTCTAGGCACAAAGTAGTGAAGGCACTGACATCACACAAAGGGAGTAGAGTTTAGCGCTTGGATATAGTTTGTCCTGTCATAGTGGCATCTATAATTTAGTGTGAAGCAGTGAGGTAGACAGAGCATTATCATTAGAAATCATCCCGAACAGGGATATAAAACACAGTTGCAATAACACTTGTCAGAAAGGTGACTGCAGTCAAAACTAATATCCAAGAGTTTCAAGATAAATGCTGACACTGCAGCCATCTTACAAAGACTATTATTGCTCAAAAAAACCCACCCCAAAATGAAAAAAAAACCCAAAACCCAGCTGTGAACCTTCCCCAGAGAGAACAAGTTAGTGTGAGGTTTGTATCAGGGGTGGCATGAACTTATTAAGATTTATGGTAAGTTAGTCTTTCTGGCTTAATGACTTTAAGCAATTTCTCCCTCCACCCTCTCCCCATTATCTGGAGTGTGTGAGTGCAATACTCAGAACAGGTGAGTAACTGTGCTGCTTCCAGGTTCAATCCCTCTCTCTGCTGCAAACATCCCCAGCCTTTTTTATTCCTCAAAACCCACTTGATTTTCTTAGCCTTTATATTTATACTCATCTCTGTCTTGGAATGCAGATGTGGTTTTATAGTCTTTTACCACTGATTTTGTAACTGCAAAGCCACAAGGAAGCTCCCAAATCATAATTGTAGCCTTGAAACTTGGAGGTAAGTACAGTAATTTCATTGTGTTTGTTTCTTTGGCACTCACAAAACATATCTCTGTATACATAAACAAATGCATAATAATGCTGCCTCTTTAGTACACTGATTCATGGCACAACATCTCTGCAGAGGGACTGCAAGATAAGATACAGCTGCTGACTGCAAGGTATTTCTCCTGCTACAGGCAACCTCTCCTCATCAGAGACACAGAATGGACACAGTGGTTTGAGTGCCTCTGGAGCTTGGTATTTCAGGTTAGATGACTTTCAACAGTGGTTAACACTTGCTAAGAAATGGGAGAAAAATCCTAGGTTCTGTTCTAGGTCCCAGCCTTCTTCAGTGCATCAAACATCCTGAGTCTGATGCTGTTTATTTAAGAACCAGCATTTTCTACAACTTTTTGTCTGAAGAAAGCAAGCAGGAGGCTCTTCAGAGAAGACCTAAGTGTAACGTGTGAAAGGATCAGCTAGCAGAAGCTTTTGAGCTCTTTTATGCAGTATTAGGTGGTTTTATAGAAACTCAACAGTAATAGAACAAGACTAACTTTGTATTGGTCTAATGTATATTTAATTAAAAATAAAGGAGAGTATGAGGATTTGTTACTGAAGAATTTAAGGGGATTGCTTGTTCAACAATTTTTGTCTGATTATAGGTAACAACAAATGTCTCTGTAAAAAGTGCCAGAAGACCTGTTGTGCATCATAGATTATGTGCATGAAGAAGGTCGTTTTTCCTAAATTACCAACCTTTACCAAATGGACTTGAAGAACAATACACTTCTCTATATAAACATTGTAACTGAAATTATAAGGGAATGCCGCTGTCACATATAAATACCCACATATTTTAAAAGTCTGGTCTGCTCTTGACTGCAGGGTTAGTTAGTAGCAATGAGCTCCACAGCACCTGACAAATGTGGTTCCTTTTACCAGTTTTCCTGATCTTCTGTATGAGTTTTAATAAATGGATTTGTCCCCTCATAAAAATATATCCAGGGTATTATAAGGAAAAATATTCCAGTCTTTTCCATCTTTCCTCAGAAAGAAATATTCCTATATCTCCAATCATTTCTGCAATTCATGTCTAAAGCCATTTCATACTTCTTATATTATGTCATGTATGTGTTAATTGAAACAGTGCATATAAACCCACATAATTTTTAAAAGTAATTTTAGTACTGTTTTCTACAACATTTTTGTAAATCAGAAAAATGTCTCTTTCCTAGGTAAGCAATGATATCCTGCAGGTTTCTGCCTGCCATTTTACTGGAACACTGTACATTTTTTAGCAACGTGGATATTTCACTTTTCCTTCATATTTTTTCTTTTATTATATACCATCTATACCTCATGATTGTATCAGATTGTTTGGATATCTTCTGTTTTTAACCTCAGGTTTTATGTGCCGTTGTTTTGTCTCAGTGAACAACTGTAAAACCTGTGCCACTTGCAGTTTTGACTAATAGAAAGAACATAAACTAAACTGTCTTTGTTACATGCGAATTCAGTAAACTGAGCAGTTAATTTCTAACTACCAATCCATAGCCTTTATTTTTTTTTTCCACACATAACCCAATTTACTTTTCACTCTTGCTCTTAGTTCTCTGAATTACCACCTTGCAGTTAACTGCATGCTCTTGACGTATTCCTGTTGTCTTTACTGTGATGGATTTATGTTTTTTCTGCAGGATTGGATTTTACAATAACCTCAGGAACTTCACCATTTAGAGTCATTACTACTCCTAGTAAGTTCACACATGATGCTATTCAGTTGTCATTACTTAAATGAGTTTCATGATGAATTTATGGATTACAGTTTCCCAATACTGGCTGATGAATCTATGGATTACAGTTCCCCTGTATGGACTATACGCAGCTCTTTCCTTTATTCAGGATATCCCAGCTTTCTTGGAGTAGTGGTGATTTATGATGTGAATGATTCTACCTACACCCTGATATTGAACATAATTATATTAGAGGCTCAACTGCAACTATTTTTGAATCAACACTTTTTACAATATGAAAGATCAAGGTAGGAAACAGACCCATCACTTCTGTGTGCCAAGGAACATAAGTGTTTCAAGTATCAAGAAGCGTTCATTGAAACCTTGTCGAGGTGTGAAATTTTTAGATAGTCAAATATATTCACCATTATCCTTCAGCTAAATTCTGTGAGTCTTTTTATTTCCCTCAATACTGATCACTCATTGTCCTTTTCCTGGCCAACATATCTGAATATGCATCACATAGATCCCTGCCTGCTTAAGGGTTGGTATTCCTAACCATATACATATGTAGAGAAGAAATGATTTTGAAGACTTCATTCTGATATCAAATCATCCCACAAAGATGTCATGATCAGTAACATCTAACATTATCCATGGTCTCCAACTGGTGGTATTTTCTTTCAATAATACCTCCTTCCATAAAATTTAAAACAAACATAATGTATGTTTGAAATTATGTGGCTCAGCACAAACAATAAAGTGTGCCAAATATTTTTTTGGATGTGTGATCACTCTTAGTCAATAATCACAAAGATTTAACAAACATAAGGTGTCAAAACCTGACTGCTTTATTTGCAGCACACATACTGTGCAGTGTAAGAACATTTACCAGCAGATATTGGTAGAAGACAATTACAGAAGTTTAAGAAAATATATTTTCCTTATGTGCTGCCTGTAGACAGCAGAGGCAGGCATAACTTCTGAGTTTGTTTCTGAGAAAAGAAATCTCACAGTTCAAAAGTAGGATATGTCATATGTATTAAATGGGAGCTATGAAGCAAACATATACTGAGTTTCTTTGCTAGCAAAAAAGAGTCTAGATTTACAGTAAATTTACTTTCCTTCATGGCTTGAAAACTGCATTACCTAAAAAAATTAAGTTAGATGGAGAGGAATAAATTTAATCAAAACACTGTTAGATAAAATAACTTGGATTTAGGCGTCTGCAGCAGCTACTGCCAAAACAAAGCTGTTGTGATTTACCGGAGCTAACAACATTCATTGTTTAAAAATCCAAAGGTAAAAACCTAACAAAACTTTACTAAATTATCTATAGTATTTAATGTGCCAAACTACTTTGTTGCAATGAATTTATCTACTGGATTGCTTAAGACCATGTTCTTACTGTCTAAAAAAACCCTGAAAAGAAGAAAATTATACCATGGCTATGTAAGAGGTTATGAAGTTAAAGACAATGTTCACCCCACTATCCATAACACTGGAACAACTTCAGTGTAGACGTGAGAAATTTGCATTGCTTATAATAAGAGAATGATTTGGCTGCTCAACTACTGTAGGATTTGGATTTTGGACTAAGAACTGTTATTGAAAAACATCTGGGGAGATCACCGAGTGGAAGAAATTTCCTGTGGTCATTAGCATTGATAACTATAAAAATATGAATATATGAAATCAAACATGCTACAGTTTCTCTCTACTTATCCTAAAATTATCATTGTTCAAAAAAATAACATTCCAGACTAATTTTACCTGTTTCTTGTGGCATATAGAAGAATAAATAACAATGTACCTTAGGTGATTTTACAAGTATTAAAAGAGAGACCTGGGCTAATCAATTCCTTTTATTTGTTCTTTCTTTTGTCTTTATCTTGAACACAGAAATAGAAAATAAATCATAGTAACTATATTTCTCAGAAGGCAGTATCATTTACTTTCAATAGACTCAGTAACACTGTTTAAACCATGAAAGCTAATAAACATGGATTTGTAGAATTAAAAATATTGAACAATTTGAGAAAGAGCTACTCACAAAATTAAAGTTTTATAGCCGAAAGTCGAAGATTGTGTTCCACAGTTTAAATATTTCATATCTGCTGTTTTCAGATTCTACTAGAGTGTGAAGTCTGATTTTGACTTTTCAATCCAATCCAACTTTTTGAGTTTGGTCTCAAAATCTAGATACTACTAGCTTAGATTCATCTTTGTATCAAAAGGCTATCCAATATCCATTTATGGTCTCTGATATGATTAACACAAACTTTCTGTATGACATGCATTAAAGCAAGCTTGAACTTGAAAATACAGTCTGCTACTACAGCATAAAGTCTGCAGAGGTGACTGCCTAAAAGTAAACCCAGCATAGTTTCTGGATAGCAACTGCCATACAAGTCCAATAATACTTGAGTCATTTTCTGTTCCACAGCTATGGGGTGCCAGAAGTTGTTTCTGGCTATGCTTTATATTTATACTCAAGGTAGGAGTCAGCCTTTACATCTGAAAGCCAAGATATCAGGTTTTTTTTTTTTTTTTTTTTTTTACCAATTAAGGGCAATGTACTTTGCTGGGGCTATCAAAAGTAGCAATTATGAGGACATCTATGACCAGGAGCAGTTTCTATTAAAATGCATCAACTGATTAAGCTGTAGCAGTAATTGGAGAGAAATAAGTTCACAACTGAAACTTGTCATTTGAGTTAACACATTGTTTTGGTGTTATGGGTGGATTTAAATGCCCTAACTTCATAATTACACCTGGTGATTTCAAAAGGTCTTTGGCCAAACCCATAGCTGACTCCATGGCTTTAAAACCTATGGCAATGCTTATTTATAGCAATTAATTATCACGGTTATTATGTACTGTTTTCATTGCTTTCAAAGGGACTACTGGTTCAATAAGTTGCTGGTTAAGTGCAGGTTAATAAAACCATAGAAGATAAAATGCACAGTATATGTTAAAGAGAGGCAAGGATATTACTGTGTGTTTATATATACGGCATCTAGAATCACAGACTATTAAAATATAAGCATATTAGTATACAAGGATATCAATCCCATCAGTGAAGATAAAATGAACCCAAGCAACCTGCACTGCAAATACTTCCATGAGTAGCTGAGAAATGGTGACTCAAAATCCATGACTATTAACTGTAAGACTGCAATACTGTAGGGAACTCTCCTGCTCTGGCAGGGGGATAGATAAGTTGACCTAATGGCTCTTTTCCATTTCTAATTTCTCTGATTCCATTAAGTCTTGGTATTTTCAGAAGAATTCAAGTGCTTTCCAGGGCTGCTGAGACACGAGAATGTAGGCAATTCCTTCCTGTAAATAACACTACTTTTCAAACAGTAAAAATGGAGACTAGGAGGGGACATTAAACCCAGTTTAATAAATTCTAAGCTCGGGCACAGCAAAAACTCTTTTTTTCCCTACACTTTTCCTACTGGAATTTAATTAAGATTGACAAAGCACTAACTTTAAATCAGCAAGGAGATTCTTAGATCCATTTTGTTGTCAAATATGCTTTCCCTGCAAATGGCAGGAGTAACACATATCATTTCACTGATAATGTTTTAATATCCTGCATTGAATAAAACTTTTTTTTAATCAAGTTGCAATGGTAGCACTAAACTACACAAGGGGCTTGGGGGTTGCAGATGGCTGCATTACTCTAAATGTTCAAGCTTGACTGACCCATTTCATCAGCACTGTCAGAGCCTTGCACTGATACATGTTGACAACATTTAATCTTAAAAAATTGAAAGAAATGAATTAATATGCAAATTTCATCAGCTTTGTAATAAAAATGTCCTTGAAAAAAAACAGAGAACATGACCCCCAAGGAATAGTGTGAATTATCCCAGCTCAATTCTTTAAGTTAGTCAGAGGTATGTGGGTCCGCAAGGAAATCAGCGCAGATTTGACTTGGAAATAATTATGATGAAGAACAAAACACAAGCAGGTTGAATAAATGTAACAACTTGGGAAAAAGTCTTAGTCCTGTTTGTTATTCACTTTGAATTAACAGGATTAGGTTTGGTTTTTTTGAAAATAAAGGAACACCACCATGTAATTTTAACACCTAAGTAATGTGAAAACAATCTTTTCTTGCTATCAATTTTAGTAGGTATTAGAAACTGTCGCTGTTGAGCGGCTAGCTGAGGACTGACCCAAGTTCTCAGACAAGGAAAGAGAGGAGAAAAGGAACTTTATTGTTTTGAATTCCATATATATAGAGACTACAGAAGTGCCCCAGATTGGTCAGCCCGAGACCTCCCCCTAGGCCCAATTGGCCAAGCCCGAACTGACCCAATCCGGAGAAGTTGTTTGCAAAACATCCAAACTTTATCTTGTTTATGAAATACAGCAAAATGTTCCCACGGGAAGAACCTGTGCTAGCCACAAGAAACAGCTCTTGGAAAACCACATTTTTTTCAGTACTGTATAGCTTTTGTTACTGAGTAACTTAAGCTGTGATACTCTGTCTGCGTGTGCAAGTCAGGTAAATACTGCCATTCCTTCAAAAAGAAAAGAGACATCTCTGTGTAAATCAGGAAGATGAATGGAAATTTTGCTGGACATAGATACTGCCAAGATAGGAAAAAAATGTCTCTAGAAAGGAGTAAAAATTCAGGTGTTTCTTTTCATCAGATAAATGCTTTCATAGATAAATAAATATTTTCCATTTTGCAATCTAGGATACATAATTTAGAATCACAAAATAGTTGACTGCAACAAGCAAACTTTTCATTTTGATTGTCATTTTTTGAAGCAGACTTCAAATTTTGAAAGACTTGGCAAGCATGAATGAATAGGAAGCAGCTTTTTCTTACTCTAGTGAGTTGAACTCAGGTGTGTAAAAATCAAATCCTGAATCACCAATGCTTACTTCAGTGAAGTCAAGAAAAGTTCTGAGAAGTCAGCAGGTTTCTAGATAACATTTAGTCACTTTATAGTAATGTACCTGCTGAGCCCTTATTTCATACTTGTAGCGTCAGTCGTACTATTTCCATAGCAGTCAAATATCTACAGCCAGTGCCCTGCTTAGCTCCTCTGTCAGGCAACCACATTGTAGTTTTTCCACTGTCTTTTTGCTAAGGTAGAGAAATTTTTAAACATAAGGTTTGCAGGAATTAACTCAGTGCTGTACTTATAATCCTTGGAAAAGATGTAGTCCAGATCAACAAGTTTTAACTTGTTTTCAAAATCAAAACTCCACTACAAAAGAGCAACTTCCAGCCTGGAAAACTCAACACAATCTTCCAGAGCCTCTAAAATAAGTTGTCTGATTTTATACCTCCATGGAAAACAGACACGCTGAAATACAGACTATGATCAACAAAATGAATCTATTATGTCAGCTTTTGTGGTTTTCTACCAAACTGTTTTAAGTTTCTCCTTTCTCTTCTAATCTACAATCAGTAAAATCCTACTTTTATAGTGCCCTTTGCACCTGTATGCATAAAATGAATAACCTTGCAGTTTAATTATGCAGTATCTATCAATTTTGAAATGATATAAAGTTGCAGATAGAAAAAGAATAAAACCTCTTTAAGAATCCAAAATTAATATATGTCAAACTCAGGCTAAATCTTAATCTTGCAACATTTCTCTAAAATAGATGTTCTTTTATCACCTGGCATATCAAGACCCACTGGAAAAAAAAAAAAAAAGGCATTCGGTTAACATGCTGCAGAACAGCACTCTCTTTTCCACCTCACTTCAGGCTACTCTTGAAAGATCTGAACAGTTGTATAATAATGAAAAATGTGCAATACTTGTGGGGCATTGCTTGTGCACACATACCTCCGCCCACGCATTCATCATTCCGCAGGTATTGTCAGTGAAAGTTTAATTGCATAAACACTCTGTAACTGTCCTGTCATATTTCTTGTCAGTCTGGATTCCCTCTCCGGGCTCACTATCTCACAAAACTATAATTGAATTGCTACCAAATCACAAGAGGGCCCCAAAAAAATAAAATCTTTATGAATAGAATTTGTTTCCTATCAGCAGATTTGACAAATTGTGGCAGAGGAAGGGGCCTTAGCGATAATTTCTGAGTTTATTCTAAATCCAGTTATTTGCTGTTTGCTCTTATCTGTTCTTTAGAATTTCAAAGCCCCAGTGAGAAAGAATCCCAAAGAGCTTAACAGTAGTATTTTTCCAGGTCCTGAAGAGACCAAGAGTAAAAAAAAAAAAAAAATAAAATGCTGTGTTAGCCTTTCCTATGGCTAAATATTGTTTAAACAAAAGATAATCTTAATTAATTCTGAAATACAGTGAATATTAGCCAGCAATATCTTTCATGTTCCCTCATAGCCACTTTATTTACTTATTCAGATCAAATAACAGCTTCTGCAAAATGTCTTCCTTTAAATATGTAACCTATGTCCATGTTACTATTTTTTTCCTGTTTAACACTTCCATGTACATTCAATTCCTGAGTAGATAATGAAGGTAATGACCAAATAAACTTAACACAAAGGTGTGACACATACTTTGTTAGTGTACTGTGAAACTGGAATGCAAATGAAAACATAACTTATGTTAATATTTTCAGAAAAATGCATCCCATTAGGCTATAAGTTGCTCATTTTAAGTTGAAGTTGATATTTTTCTGATATGCATTCTGATTTTATTCTAAGCGAGTCGCAGTGAATGGCAGAAAATTATAACTCTAGCAGAAACCTGAAAACATTGTTCATTCCACTTTAAAATTTTATTAGCAGCAGGTGCATTAGAAACATATCCAAATGAATAACTTTTAAATGGGACAGAACTTCAACTGGATTGACAACTGTCTGATTGTTTATGTTTTTTAAATGTGCTTATCAAAATCACATAGGATTGATGGCTGTTTTTAGGTGAAGTTATGTTTTAGCAAGAGACTTAATTTAGGACTAAGGTTAAGGCTGAGAATAAATGAGTGCATTAGATGATTAAAGAACATTTGTCTTGTTGGACACTTTAGTAATTTGTTTATGACGCTTTCAAAACAAGCTGTGAAAGAAGAACAAAAAGCTTAGGTTTTTGCCAGCCTCTCTCAAACACAAACCCTGAACTAAAATAAATTGTTTTTATGCAGAATTAAAAAATGTATCAGCTCATTAAAACAGTGATTCCAGGATACATGGTTTAAGCACATTTGATGAAAATATTTAAGATACTATTTTTTAGCTTTTTTCTTTTTCCTTTTGCTGGTTGAAATCTGCGACAATGTTTATTCTTGGTTGAAGAGGGATGGAGTTGCAGAGTGAAAGAATGAGATTTCTCACCTCTTTGCAAAAAATCTTATTAAAGATTATTTTACCTTGCTTTTACAAATTTTTGTTTTTTTAATAGTACTAGAATTATAGAACAGAATTATTTCAACATTTTTTCTAGGAGATAAAGTGTTATTATAAGAAATGGATGCCTCGGAAGAAATACAATAGGAACCCGAAATGAAAGCCTTTGATCTTTTGTGTGTAGGTCACTGATTAAAATTTGATTTAGGTAAGCAGTTAATTAGTATTATCATTTGGTGGCTTATTTGGACTGAATTGGTAGCCAACACTTCCCGTGCCAAAAAAGTCAGTGAAAATGGATGCTAATTGGCACTACTGCATATATTCACAGGAAAACACCTGGAGTTTAGGCAGGGCCTGGACTGTGAACTGTCTTCCCAGCTCTATAGAAAGTTATTGGAGAGCAAGGCTGGAGAACAGCAATGCAACAGCATGGGAAAGGCTACACTGTTGGTGCCCATGCTGTACGTGTTCTGTGGATAAACAAACAATTTCATTCCCCAGGGCGGTCTCCATCTGGCACCTATCATCAGAATGAAATTCACTTAAAAAAAAAAAAAAAGAAAAAAAGGAAGCTCTTTTACTGATGATGGCACAACTACATCTTTTCACTCAATGTTCTACAAAACCTTTAAGGGTGCTTTGATAAGATACAGTCAATGAAATAATTAATCCTAATCACCTATGGTGAACTAGATTAGTAGTGTGTTTCAGTCCTGCCACATTATCACCCATTGTGTCCGGTCCTGGAAGGGGAGTAGCCAGAGTGAGGCTCTTCAGGAGCATTCCCACAGACAGCTCATGGGTCTGAGCAATAGCCTGACTATAAAAAGCCTTTTCTTTGTGACTGGTGTAGAGGAGAATCACCATCCCCATTGCAGGTGGCACTGTCGAGCCTCTGGGTTGCTCTGTCACTGTGCTTGGCGCTGAGCAGCCCCAGAGCACACAGCTCTCTGGTAGCTGACCTGCTGCTGCAGAGGGGTGACCAATTCTGGCTTGAAACATCAGGATCCAGTGGTGCAGAGCACTCAGGGAACAAACAAGGGAATGGAATTTTTAGTTGCCCTGCAGATAGTCGAGCAATTTACCCTGGTAAAAACCACAAAAATCTAATAAAATCAGAAAGACAACATATCCACTTTACCTGGTGATAAACAAATAGAGATGATAAAGTTAGATGACTTATTCAGAGTAGTCATACCCTATTCATAACTGAAAACCAAGGAGTATCTGAGACAAACTGCCTGGGAAAACCTTCAAGAACTGGAAACAGCAAACCTTTCACACAGAAGCAATATTTTCAGGCTTTTCCCAGTGTGACCATGAGTAAAATTGTTCACTGGAGGCAGACATTCCTTTTGGCCAGTTCTGCCTTTTGTGATCTCTGCCCCCCACAGAGCTGAATCGATACCGAGTAATATCATCCTTTGTACCTCTGCTGTTTTGTGTATATAAAGAAGATAGAATTGTGTAATTTTGACAAGAACAAGGTTTTAGTCTGTAGTATGCTGAATTAAACATAACTGACTTACAGCAAGCCAAGAGCTTTAAGCAGTCAAGTCTGATCTGCTCGAATCTCAGATTATTAAACATTGGTACTGTTCTACTCTACTCTAAAAAGAAACATGCTCTCCAGCTCCGATTAGAAGTACAATATTTGAAAAAAAGTTAATATCAACATAGATTAGGTAAGTAAAGACTGTAGTGCCATTTTATGTTAAAGAGTAACAGAAAAAAATCTTAAAATTATTTGTTTAAATATAAAAATTTCCGGGTTTATAAATATAAATTTAAAAAGAGAGATAAAATGTTTAGATCACAAAATAAGTGCTAAAATAATAATAATAATAACAACAGTAAAAAATTGTGATCTACACTGTCCTTAGAATGGCCATTAACAAATCTGTCAAATAAAAAAAAAACTCCTTACAGTTAGAAAATAGATATAATGAATATGGTGAATGGTAATTACTTTGGAAAGATACACAGTGTCATAGAGCAATATTTAGAAGGAAGAAATAGGAGGTTGGAAAGACAAAATGAGTAGTGGGGCAAAGAGTAAATGAGACATAAATTTTTAACAACAGGATGGAGGAAAAAACCAAGGTAATTTAAGGCTACACAGGTGAATATGGTGACAGAGTAAAATTATTCTTTTGTTTGGGAAAATGCAGTATTCACATGAAACTAAGAGACAAAACTGAAAGAGCTGAGAGAAGAGCACAAAATAAGAACTATAAAAGATTTCAGAACAACGCACTTGTGAGGGAAGGATGAAATGAACATAATGGTGATGTGCAAAATTTAATGGAATGTACTCTAAATGAACACGTAGACTGGATATGATGAGTGAGAAGACGGAAACAGAATTACTGTGATTTTCCCAAACTCAGCTGTATGACTGAGAACAATCCCACATAAGACTGGGGATATTCAGGAAGAAAAGTTAGTCTTATTTCTCACAACCCTTCAGCTGACATAGGAACACACTCCACTGCAACTGCCACAGACACACCATCAATGAAACAAAAATCTTGACCTCAGAGCCCAAATCAAATAGATCTGAGAAAAGCAGCTAAGGAATCCATACAGGCAAGTAGACACTCTCCAGCCTACTTTGCTTATGTTTCTCTTTTCTGAGGGAAGGAAGGAGTGCAGTAGAAGGTCCATGCAGTCTCCAATCCTCCTGCCATATTTTTAGTTTCTTCTTGCCTGTTCCCAAAGAGCTTACAAACCACACTAGCTACTGGTGTGTCCAGAGCACAGCAGAGATTCTACTGATTGGTTTTCCTGCAGTTATGGAACAGTTAATAGAATTTCTGCTTAAAAATAAATTCTGTTAAAGTATGTGTTTATCACAGTACATGCAGATCAAATGAAAACAGAGGTAGATTATTCTCCTGTTTATTCTGATTTGGAATTTCATAGTATACAAAATACACTTGCCTAATTTTGTAATACAATAAATACACTTGTAATAGGTGATTTCCCAACTTAAAATGTACATCTTATACGTACATAAATATTTGCATATATGTACACACTTATACACTGTATTTAGGGACTTTCAGGTGTGTATATTTCTGTCTAGTGGACCTACTCTGTAGTGGACCTACAGCTGTGGTCGAGACATTTCATCTTCATTCCAGCAGGAAACTGTTTCAAGCTATCTGCAGGATTTTTTTTCTATTTACTTTTTATGAACATGGAAATGAACTATACGATTACTTCACACATTAAACACAAATTCTACATTGGACTTCCATTTGTTAATTGTGACTAAAGACAACAGAGGTTCCCCTTGGATAGAATGCCCTAATATTTCAAAATTTGGTAGAAAGAAGAAAAGATGCACTTATTTTAAGAATCCATTTCTATTTTAGAACAAAACACTACAAGTTAATCCTGACAGATTAACTGTGGCAGAGGAACCTAGAAGAATGTAAACCTTGAGCCAAATTTAGCACTGTGGCAAACAGGGGAAGCTGAGCTATGATTATTATAATTGGGAAAAATCTACCCTCTCGCAATTGCAGTTACACAAATCCCAGGTTAACAGGCAGATGAAATGACAATGTTCTTAAGAAGAGTCAAATTCAGACATCTCAACCTCACCAGTATAGGATTAGAGAATAAATAAAATTTCCTTACAGCTGAAGATTTGTATTAATATTGTTGGCATCACTATTATACCTTTTAAAGCTAACTTGTGGCTGAAATGAAAGCAAGTTTTAACATTAGCATGCATACAGGTCGCCCTGATATTATTCTACCACATAATGATTCCAGAAATCTCTCAAAGATTAATGATGATCACATAATTCCAGAAAGTCAGCACTATATATGTAGAAATATATTGGTAATAAAAACCAGTCACTGTTGTGCCTTTCCCCAGTTGGGGATCTCTCACTTTTCTTTGATTTCTAAAGGCTTCAGATCAATAACTGGAGTGACATTATTAACAGCTCCCTCAACACCTTGGCCAGCACTAATATTAAATCCATTATACCTTCTGTTTGACATTTGCAGTACAGCAGAAAGTGCTGTAGATACAGTCAAGCTGCCTTGGGAATGGGGTTGGATGCAGGGTTAGTGAGATGGCTTCCCTTGCCTGACTCTAAATTCATCTCATTGATAGAAAACTTCAGCTATTCAGAAAATGACACAAGGCAGTAAATAATTCACCTGTCAAAGTGGGTAAAAAAAAAAAAAAAATCACTTTCATGCTGTTTTTGAATTACATTACCAAAGAGTCTTCAAAAAATATTTGACATTACTCATTGTCATCACGTTTACAGAATTTAACAGGTATCACAACAGACATCACAGTGTTTCCAAATGAATGCTTTACTAGTGAACAATGTTGAAAACAAGACAGTTGTTTGGTCTGTAGTTTTAACTTTCACAGCAAGTTTTTCAAGACATTTATTGTACATTGTAGGCACCATGCAATAATGTACCTCAATCAAACTGAACAAAATTGTTAGACAAATTAACTGGCAATTCTCAGAGTATGTACACTGGCATAGTTTATAACTATATTTAATTGCTCAGCATGCCCCACTCTCTGTGACATTCCCTAGACTCTATCTCTGGTGTTCCAGCTGAGCTTCATTCAGGACAGAACATGACATGGGAAGCTATATCTAGGATATCCTTAAATTCCTATTTGAGATTACTCAGGGCAGCTTTGAGTAGATCACAGAACAGGGATATTAGAACATGACTCTCCTCTTGCCTGTACCTCTATCTAACACCAGGAATTGTGGACCTGAGCTGTTCAGGGATGGCTATTCTAGAAGTCTGGAAATCAGTCAGAAAGAAACTGAAAATTCTCCTATTAGGCTATCATTGCTGGTGCACAAGAATGCATAGAAAACATATGTAGTGGCTGTGGCCTCAGATTCATCCTGACAATGTAATTCCATAGCCTGTTTGCATTTGCTGTAAATTGTTCTCCTATGTTCCCAGTGTCTGTCCAACTAAAGCTGCAGGCAAGAGGAAATGGTAAGGAAATGAAAACACAAATGAAAGAAGCAGAAGATGGTGGCACTAGGTGGGGAGAACAGCAGCTCATCAAAATATTCTTTGACCTCATGGAAGATTCTGAGACAGAATTTAGGAAAGAACTTTGTTTAATAGAGGAAAATAAGATAACAGGATCAACAGGTTATGTAGCAGATTCTCAAGTCCTGTGACTTTACAAGAAGTGAAGCTCTTGTGACAGCACTTGAAACCTTGCTGTCATGGGAGGCAGCCATCCCTGTGATGGCACAAAGGCTATCGCAGAGCAAGGCTGCAGCTTCATTTCCCTTTGGCATAGTATGGGCTTGCCTTCCCTGCTGCTTTTACAGATAGGGGACTGGGACACAAAAAACTCTGAAGATTCCTGCTGAGATGATTTCAAAGTCTGCTTGCTACGTCTCTGCCATCTTTCTGCCTAATGTTGCTAAGCATGGTGTGTCTCCTCCTCAGCAGCTGCTGTTCACATTTCAGGTTTGCCACTAGTAAAACCACCACTGATTTTGGCTTATATTAATATCCTGGCTGTGAATGTTAGAACTGACAAGTGACAGTGCCCATGCTCTTCCCTCCCTTCTAAGTGGCATTAATCTGTGGCAGAGGTCATAGTGCATAAGCAGGGCAGTAACCTCCTAGGTGCCTTTAACAAACTCCAGACTCATAGTCCTAATAAACCATTCTTGTCTGAATGTGTGACCAAAGAAAAAAGTAAAACAAAAATTGAGATGAAAGTCCCCAAGATTCTGGGTGCTATCCTGCTCTTTTGGTTTTCATTATATGTGCCTACAATAGACCCTTTCCCTGTTGAAAGGACTATTACAACATATAGGAGTGCCTTTTATAGATACGGTCAACTCTGAGCAATGATAGCTGTCTCAAGTTGATAATTCTGGATATTTACCCAGATTTGAGGTGAATTTTGCAACAGGGGAGAGATCCATGCTGCTTTAGCACTGCTGCTGGGAATACCAAAACCAACAAATCTGAAACTGGCCTGGGTGTGTCAACAGGTGCTGCAGTCTCAGGAGGTGCCTGGCATCTAGGCACACATGAAGATTCAGCAAGAGTCAAAACCCCACAACCTTCCAGTAAATGTACTAATTCCAGCCACAAAGTGGACTGCTTACATTCTACGACTTGAATACATTATATAAATAATAAGAAAATACTCAAAAGATTGATTCTAATCCTGCATACCTCTGCTGATGGCCACTGAGAATGCAAAATGAGTGAAACCGGAACTCTCATACCTTAACTGAAGATGGATGGGGCATCTAAACTTATAAGAAATATAATTTCCCACAGCCTAACTCAGTTTGAGGGCAGGACTACAAGGAAGTTCAGTGTTCAGTGAGATGTCAATGTAATTTTATGTTTTTAATTTCCTCAGTTTTGAAATTGCCCAAAGAAACAATTTAATTGCTATGCATGCTATAGTTTGGATACTTCCAACTGGGCTTTTAAAATTCACATTTTACTGAAATGAACAGGGTAGGAGAGGAGTGACTCTCCTCTACATTTTATCTGTAGCATTTGACTGGTAACAGCATCATTTTATGGGCCATTTACTTACTCTTTTTACAGGCTCTTACTATTTTTATCATTTTTAATAGGAAAAAGAGATTTTAAAAGTGAAAATCTAGAAATCTAAAATTAACAGAATATTACCAAGACTCCAAAATCAAGTTCTGCCCCTATGGGCAGCTATCCTTGTGTCTGATGTCAATCCAAGCACAAGAAATGCCAATACCAAAAGTATGTTCACCTAAGACCTGAAAAAATACAGTTGCAGTGACACACTTTTCAGGTGCTAATCTCTTCCACTCAAAGTACAGGTAGTCAGCTCTACCAAGACTTGTCCCAAGAAAGTCCTTTAGTCTTTTTAGTATTGGTTACTTCCTCTATCTAAAAAGTATCTTTTCTACTAAGTGGCAACTCAGAAAAAAGTGAAAGTTTTCTTCACATCTGAGCAATTTTGCTTAATAGAGTAATTCTTTAATTTTTCATGTCTAACATGGTGTGAAAAATCACAGAGATAACATCCAAAGAAATTTTGGATAACACTTTTGAGAAGGAGACGTTTTAAGGAAATGGAACGACAACTTTTACTATACTTCCAGTTCCCTGCTAGAGTAACTAATATCCTTCTTTTCAATGGAGAGTTTAAGTGAAATGCTATAGACTGTACTTCAGGGACTCCATGGGTTAACTTGCTATTGTAGTTATTCTTTGACCAAAGTTCTGTCTGATATATTTTGCTAAGTTGTCTAAATCCTGCTGTAGTATTGATTTCTCCCTTTAAAAGCTCTCACCCATTCAGTAAGCTCCAAGGACCCCTTGTCCCAGCTCAATTCACTCTAAAATGCAGCTGGGATATGTTATTCCTGACACCAGTATTACAGTTGCTAACTGATGTTAGAGATATAAGATGGTTTTAGAAACAGAAAGGGAAATGTTTCTTTACCACAGAGAAATACACAGTACTCCTTGCAAGCCTTGGATAACTGTTTTGCCCAAAGAAAGAGACTTTTTTCCTTATTCTGTTGCTCCTGATTTCCCATTTATTGGGCACTTAACATTGAATTTATTAAGAGGACAGTATTGCCATTATAATCCCAAGCCTGCAGAACTATTAGAACTAATGAAAAGACACAAGTAGATGTATAGAAAAAGTAAATTAGCTATCCAGGCATCATGGTCCAGAGGTTCTCTTCTCACAACAGGAGTCTGAAAGATAGGTTCTGCATCAAGTCTGTCAAATTACCTTAAAATCTTCACTGTTAATATTAAGCTGAATTGAAGGTTTCAGGAATTTCAGTCAAAGAACATACCCACTGCAGGACCAGTTTTGAAAATAGCTACTCACATAACTAATGATTTTTGAAAAATACATCCACTGAAACAGTATCTTTAAACACACTCTCTTTTTTTGTGCTTTTGCTGTCCAGTAAGTATGCATCTTTAATTACCCCCATTTTCTTCAGTCTAATTTCAGAGAAAAAAGTCTGGTGCTTGAAAAAAACACTTCTTGTTATGGTTCAGTATCACTGTTTCTTAGGCTAGCTTAGTCAGTTATTTTCTTCTATTATAATGCCAAATGTTATTTAGATTTCAGTCATTTAGTAATGGTACACTGAACACATCAAGGATTCTGCAAAATTCCATACCTAGTAGCTGCCTCTTCATTTTCATAATAATCACATATTGATATCCTTTTTCTCCCAAAATTACACACACTGTTATTTAAAAAATATCTTAGTGTCTTAACACAGTTAAAGAGATTATGGTGCAATGAACAGCAGTCTTCAAAAGCATTCTTTCGTGTTTTTAAGATACAGGAAATCTAGTTAAAATTCTTTCAGCTTTTAAGGAACCATAAGGAGCTTTGAGATGTAGAGCTTGACACTAACTTTTAACAAACTCCCTTGGAGCTATCATCTGCATTAGTGAAGATATTTAGTTAAAGGTAGCACCCTACCCAGCTTTACAGAAATCTATTGGTCAATTTAAATGTTGTTATTAGCCACAGTTTGACAAAACTGCAACAAAGGATTTACATAACAAGAAGAGTATATAATTTATTTATTCAGGAGTTGGACTTCGATGATCCCTGTAAGTCCCTTACAACTCAGGATATTCTATGATTCTATTTAAGTAACAATTCATTCCTCTCAGCCATGGACAAAGAATAGAGGCAGAATCTCTCCAGTCTGAATATTATAAGCTTATAGTGGAATCAAATACAAATCTTAGAGTTGAAAAACATATGTTCAGGGTAAAATGTTAAAATTCCAACTCAAATCTGCACTCCTTATTGCTTACAAGCAGTGGCCCATGAGTTTAAGATGAAACACATTTGGAGAAAAGCAAAGGTCACTAGTTGTATAAGATAAGTGTCAAATGGGAAAAAAAAAAGCAAACTGAAACAAGTAGTTGTGGGGTTTTTTTTGTTTGTTTTTTTTTAACCTACATACAGTAACAACCTAAATTGAACAACCCTACTTTTACTGCATAAAATAGCCAAAACCCGAATGCAAACTTTAACACTTGGTGGCAGCAATTACAGCAATGGGCATTTATTTTTTTGCAGCACACATGGCAGTGGAGATGAGTTGTGTATTTCTCTCCCTTTTCCTTCCTCCAGTTCTCCTATGAATGAGGCAAAGTGGGTGTTCCTTCAAAGCAGGATAAAACCCAGAATAGGTCCTCAATCAAACATAAAATGGGCTATCTTCCTACCTAGCATTAAGAATCCACCAGAGACAGTGAATTGGAATACAGCCGAGGTTGAGCTCTGGGAATAACTGTAGACAAGCACAAACACTGATTACTGATTCTGGGTTCTCTGCTGCAAATAAGGCTGTTTCAATAATCCTAATGGCAATGAAAGGCAGATGAAAAAAAATTCAAGATACAGGATTTCAAGCAATCTTCTTGGATTCCTGCTTCCCAAACCATAAATTAACCCCCAGATCAATAAGTTGGGATGCTTATTTCATGGCAATGCCCTCAGCTGCTTTTGTTAGCTTCCCTCACATGGGGTCACAATGGAAAATACACTATTTTGAGACAAAACATTTAACTCAAGTCTCTAGAGAACAAATCTTCCTTTTTCTCCTTTTAGTGAGTTCTGTATGAGCATATCTTGATTGTATATATTCTTTACATATTTCATTCTGTGATAGCTTCCAGATGGTATTGTGAGCATAATATTTAGAACATTAAATATAGATGAATTTTTCCATACTTCTACAGTTCACATACAGAGAAGCACATTTGTATTTTTCTGCTTGCTCTGATAGTTCTAACTAAAGCTTTAAGCTTTATTTCCTTTTGTCTTTTTTAATGCTCAGCAATAAAATACTTTTTTCTTAAGAGCCTGTTTCAAAACAACAGATCAAGTACAGTACACACATCTTTAAATAGTAGAAAAATAATTTCCCAAGTAAGCAAATAAAACTTTGCACTTCAAATCAGGCCTTGATTCATTAAAAATCTTAAACTTCTCATGAGAAAAATTAACATTTAAACCACTGCTGCTTGGCCAAGCACTCCACCACACAAGAATATGAAATATCTCCTCTAAAAAAGTACAAAAAGGACAAAACCACAAATGTGGAACTTCAATTAATTTAAAGCCCCAATCAGCAAAGAATAAATCCTTCGCAGATCTAATTACCAGAGCTCTCGGAAGACCCAGGCCGACCAGCCAATCTTCCTCGTGTTTGAACAGCTTGATGAACTAGGGGACTGATGGATATCAAGTCATTTTGTTTAATTTATAAATGGATTTTCCCCTAATACTTAAATTATCATCAGTACAACACAATGAAAATGGGAACATTCTGAATGCAAAGTCTATAAGAGGCCTGGAAGGAATTCCAATGAGGAATGTCACCTCTGTTCATTCCTCTATACAATTGATCTAATTAAATACTGAGGTTGGAAAGGCAGTTTAAAATGTAGCCATTACTGTTTTCTTTTTAGCCTTAATTTATCTGTTCACATCTTTCAAGTACCTTCTGATGTTAAAAAAAAGAACTAAGAATTCTACAAGTCCCAAATACTTTTCATTCTTCACAACCTAATATTCATAAAGCCTATTCAAAGATTTTGCTGAATAATAAATAAATGCATTACTTTTAACCACTGTAACAATAAAAGAGACGAGATACTAAATCTGAACCTTTTCAATAATTTGAAAGAGAAACTAAATGAACTAGTACCTTTTGTATGTATTGTTCAACCAATATTAGATCTTTGCTATTATACTTATTAAAATGTCTCTTTATTTTCAAATCTCTTCCTTATTTAATTACTGCTTGGAACTTGAAGCTGCCCTGAATTGTTAAATACCATTAGACCTATTTATAGTCTTTTCACACCAGCGACTTGAGCTCAATCATTTGGTAAAGGTCCTGCCCGCTAACCTACTCATTGCAATTGCAATTCCCACCTGGCTCAGGGGTCTCGGACTGGGAAGATGAGGATGCTGAGCTGGCTCCATCCTCTGCTGTACCCTGCGAGAGAAGGCCTCGCCCCGGGGGAAGCTTCATGCCCAGCTGCTCTGCCATCTCCACATGGTCTCCTGGGTGGACGTAGTCAAACACACTGCTGCCTGTCAGTTCCACCTGCAGGGGCAAAAAAGAGGAGGAAGGGGAGGTGTGAAACCTGCAATCATGTAAGCTTTTCTGTCTCCAAGTTTTAATGTGCTGCACTTTAAACGCTGGATGTAGCACTCCTGTCATTAGAAACAAAGATGCTCAGTTAGACAAGATGAACAGCATTCATTTAGGAACTGATTCGATTTTTTTTTCTGCATAGTCAGGCAAATAAAATAAAACAAAACAAAACAATCTGAGTACCAGCTTGTATTTGTACACCCTAAATATATAAAGAGAGAAAAAACCAAATGTATATATATGACTTAATGAAGCATCATGTAATTATACAGGGGAAATGTGTGTGTGTGTGTGTGTGTGTGTGTACACATGAAACAAAAATTTATGTTTATGGATGCCTGCTCAGCATGCAAATCTCAGTTCAGCCATAGATGTTCAGATATAATTACTGTCCCCACAACATAAACAAATAAACCCACAAAAATTAATAGAAATAAACCATTTCCATAAAGATCCACTATATTGTTATAAATACAGACATGTAAACCTTTACTAGGCAGAGAATGTATTTTTTTAAGGCTGTACCACAGAATGCAAAAATATATGCACATAAGTAATTTTTCATCAATAAAGTTCATTAGCTCAATAATCATAGGAGAATGCAAGGTATAACAAAGGTCAGGGAGGATGTGGACTGGCAAACTGTTTGTTTTCTTTTGCTGGTGTCAGCTTATTCCATCTCAATCTAAGAACACAGACAATATGCACCTCTTTAAGCATCTAATTATTTTGTATTTGCCAGCCTACAGAGACCACAATCTGTGGGGAAATGAAAGTGAAACACAAGGACATAGAGCTCCCTCACTAAAGAATAAGAGGAAATTCTAAACCAGGTGAAATGTGGAGACAGAATATTTCAGATTTCAGGTGTTTGATTTTTAAGCTATAGATGATGGCTTTTGCAGATTCTCTTGAGTCTCAATGTTACTTACTGCTGGCACAGATGCTTTTGGAATGTGAGCATTTCTAACAAAACAGGTTACATCTGACCAAAGAGAAGGGGTAGGGATAACACTGACAGGATAAGCAAATACCCCTTTTAAACTGGAGGTGAATGTTATCATTCTGCAAAGGTGTTTATTGGTGTTTAATGAGTAAACTGCAGTTTAAAGATATTTCCTTTTATATAATTCACCTAAAGACTTTTCAAAATTTTACTAATTTTTGTTCACTGTGGTTAAGGTTTCTGATTTCTCCTTCCTCTTTTCACATCTTGTTTTCACAGCTTTTGGCTGGCAAACAGATACCTACAATGATATCCACAGGCAGGGAACAAGCTGAAATGCTGCATCTCAACGGCAAATCCCTGCCAATTATGTTAAAACTAATTATAAATCTCTTTCCTGTAAAATCATAACCCTAGCTGAAAATAATCCACATCCCAAATAGAACATGGGCTACATTTTAAAATAGACTTTTCCCCAAGGTTAATGTCTTGATTGCACATATTCTCAGAAAATAAATAGCTCAATTGCAGCAAGTAGTTTTAGTTTGGTTCATTCTAAAATCGCGCAACTTTACAAAAATCATCAGTGAAAATGACATAGTTCAGTTTTAGAACTGAATCATACTCCACACTGTATTGCACTTTCAGGAGCTACATCAATCTACAGTAACTATTTAATTCCTCTGGTATTGTTACAGAGTGTAAATCAGGATTCATAAATGATCAGTTTGTATCCTTTGGGAGGGAGGGATTACATGTAAATAATCCCTTTAATGTACGCATTGCCTCTAAGCATTTCACACAGCAATAAATTGGTAAACTGAATTTGAGCAATTAAGAAATTAAATGAAACTAATAGAATGTGTATTTTAATATTTCTTGGTGGTTATTTGGGGATTAGTGAATATGAAAACAGCCACTCTCCTTCTGTATGAAGGTAAACTGCAGCACTTTGATAAACTCTATCTGTCAGCTTTTCACTACTGCATTTCAGTCACAACTCCTCCTTTGAAATTCTTCAATATATCTTTCATTCCACAGTTGTATTATTAACTGCATCAAACTATGAAGTCTAAGTACTCATTTCAATACAAGTAATCACAGATCCCATAGTGAATGGAAACAAGACAAACTACCCCAGAACATGCTACTTATAAAATGATTAACACAAAATGTTTGAGGCAGGAAAGGCACCATGGCAACCAGAGTTTTGCTTCAGTCCTCTCCACCCCACATCCACCTGCTCCCATCTCCCCAGAAAACAGCTGTGGTTGAAGGACAGCCTGGACAGAAGTGAAATGAGAAAGCACATGCACAGGAATAAACTGCTCTAATAGAATAAACACAGAAAAGTATGGGCTTTATAGGGTAGGACATTTATCAGACACAAACCTTGGCTATCTTTCCTTGTCTTCAGGAAACAAGCAAGAGACTGATCTGAGGAGCTAATGGTGAAGGAAATTAAGGGAAATGCCAGCATGCTCTCTAGTACAAGTCTGCCATAAGAAGGAACAGCAAAGTGCATGACCACTGTTCCTGAGCCCATGCACACAGAATTTTAGACACATCTTACATACATTATATTAGGCATTTAAAATAGACTAAAAATAAGAGGACCTTTTTTTTCCCCCTGAACATCATTATCCTTATTCATTAATTCATTATTGTTACAAGATATTGCAAATAAATCTTTATGTTGTCAGGTTATGGACAGGTTAACTACACCAGTGCTGTGAACATGAAAGATCAAAAAGAAAGCAATTATATTTCCCTTCTCTGCATAAGGTTATAAGAAGAGCTGTGATCTAATTTATTCTTTTTTCCAATCTTTAACTGAAATCAAGAATATTCAAAATGATACTATGACCTAGTTATACCATGGACTAACGTGACAATAGAAATCCCTAAGAAAATAATTTCAACCTCAGATGACAAAAATAGAGAGAAACCATGAACAACCTACAACCCAGAAGCAGCAGTTCAATAGTGTGCTTAATTTCAGCCTGTAACCTAAAAATACAGACTCTAAAAGGAAATAGTAGACTTTCAGAAGATTCTGTATAATTGCATGGGTTGTGTCTTCTCATTAGCCAATTTGCTCTTCTTCAGGTTTACAGCTCTAAATGTAACAAAATCTTTGTCACACAGTGCACTGAGGAGATTTTTTTTTCACCCTTCAAATTAATTTCTTTTTCTCACTGGAAACAAATTCAGTAGCACCTGCTGAGTTTCAGGCTTCCTTTTGCTGCTGAGAGAGCAGCCTTTCAGGGTCTTACAGCCCAACACAACTCTTAGTATGTGTCTAACATTAAACCTGTGCTGAACTTTCCTCAAGGTAAATGGGATGCAAATGAATGGTTGGTTGTTTTATTTAATATGGATGATCTCATGCACCTTTGAACTGTTCTGTTGCCAGCTGCCAGCTGCCACTTACCACTAACAGAGAAGTAAATCTTATAGGATATGCATTGGAACACTTTAAACTAATCTCCACGAAAAGAAAATAGTTCATTGGGAGAAAAAAATGTGTCTGATGATGCCACCTCTACAAGTTGCTTGGATGGGTGGAAGAAAGTGTGAGAAAAGCCCAAGGTACTCTAGCTGGCAGTGTAGCCACACATCTTACATTTCCATAATCATTTATAAAAACACAGCAAAATGAACAGCGTTGAGCAGCTTGGGCTCCTGTCATAAAGTACAACCTCTCAGTACCCCATGCACAATAATACCTCCATGAAAATCAAGCCGCATTTCTTCTGCTTCTTTGTACAATACCTTGCATGACTAAGAGCAGCAAGTGACAACGTTCTCCAGCTAACTGAGATTGATTATTGGTGCTTCGGCACATCCATAATCATGATGCATGCAGCATGGAGAGACAGAATAATTTTCATACACTGCCCTGATTGGTAGAAAAACCCTTCTTTTCTAACTGAACTGAATATGTATAGGATGCATGCAATATGCTCTGGAGGAATGGGTATTGCGCTAGTTGCCAAAAGGTCTTGAGCTATACTCATGCTATGCCTGAGTATAATATATATAATATATATAGATAATATATAATCCGAGTCATCCACACTGACTGCATTTGCTACTCTTCAATCACAGTGGTCACCACTAAAAAAAGCATGAATTTACCAGTGGCTAGCATTCTGCAGTATCTGAGACACCATTGTTTTACTGTGAACAATTGTGAGAATCTGAAAGAAGCATAAGAAATTAGTGCGGTACATGGTGGAAAGTATGGCAATTGTAGGTCTGGATTTTATTTCAGTAACATTGGTTTTACAGCTGGTTAACTGTACTGACTTCCAAAGAATTACTGCAGATTGTTACTAATGGAGTGACTATAGAGTGTGAACCTCTATATCTGCTTACAGCAACAAGAAACTGAAGATCCTTTAACAGAAAAAATGGGTTAGCAATTTTTTTCTCTTCTTTTACAGAATATTTTTCTTTTAAAGCCATTTACAAAAGTCTCATGGACTTAATATTTTAAAGAAGTCACCGTTATGCCATAAAATCCTGGAAGTTATAAAAATATCTAAGCTATTGGCACTTCATATTTGTTAACTTCACAGTTTGTTGAATAGCAAAACTATTTTGAAGTTTGGGTGACTTTTCTAAATCAGAATCACCACATCTTTCTGGGAGATGTGATTCCTGGGAAACAAGGAAGAAGTTGCCTTTTCCTACAGACATATCAATTGTCTTTGCTGTTCTTCCTCACTGAGCAATACTGTCTTACTGTGGTAGTGCAACAACAAAAGTTAGTGCTACAGTAAATCTCATTTGATCAAATGGATTAAACAGTACTTTGAGGTTTTGGAAATGGACAGTGCACTGCAAATTCCTTAATGATTAAGGAATGATTAATTAAATAATTTTTAAGGTGAAATATGGTTACAAATAGCTCAGTAATAGAATAAGCAGTAATAAATCTATGCCATAATGAATATTCTATATTAGGATTAACACACCAAATTGCAGATAGTTAACTAAGCATTTAAATTATTATTTTTCTTGTTATTTGTTGTTGCTCTAGATACTAAGCTCCATGTAACCAAACAAAAAAGAGTAGAGATACAATATCAAACACAATATGAAAATCACCACACTGTACCACAATTTATAAAATAATACACCAAGAAGAAAGTGAAATACAATGTAATGTGGTATCAACATTAGAATTGGTTTTCTCTGGACTAACGGGTATCATAGCTTCCTCTTTGTAACTGTTACAGATCACAGGTCTTCTGAATATTGAGCTGCTTGGGCAGAAATGCTATGCTCTTTCCCTATCCATCTTACTTTAAATTTTAGTTCACGTATCTCAAGGACAGACACAGAAACTGAAAAACCTTCTGCATAAAGCTTTGTATATACTAGTAGAAAGAGGAGAAAGAAAAACTTACCTTCAATACTGAATTGGACAAAATAAAAAAAGACTTTCATATACTGTACACACACACACACACACACATATATATGAACAGCAGTATGCAACTCATTTATCATAGGTTACAAAAAAAAAAAATCCATGAAATTACAGCAATTTTCATTAAACTGTTGACATCAGTGGAGGCACTTTCAATTTAGTTCAATGTGGGACTACAGAATGAGATTCAAATTATCTTTTCAGGAAATGAGTAAAATCTTTGCAGTGTCTCCCCAATGGCCAGGGTCAACTTTTCAAAAGCAGCCTCTGATTCTGGATGCTCAGCCTGAGACAGCTCTTTGGAAAATTTTGCCATGGATATAAAATCCTTAATACCTTTATGTTAGGCAGCTATCAGCTAGAGAGTTTTCCTATTGGGACAGGGTGGGGGCTTGTAGCCTTCTGCAGCTGATATCAAGTGGCACCTTGTCTGTCAGGAGCAAGTATATGCAAAGCAGCTAACACTAGCACTGGGTATTAAGCAGATATCATTGGACACCTGCTTTTGCTCAGCTCAGCTCCCATTTTCTCTCATACCTTTGGTTTCATTTGCTCTTCATCTTGTACAGAGATTGCCCATGGCAGTTCTTTGTAATGCTATATAACCTGAGAATGAAGGAATTAAAGGTCTTTGTACAAGCCTCTGTGACCCTGTGCCAGGCTGGAAAGGGAGCATTTCCAAGGTTCTAAATCCTAAGCAAGATCATGGTGTTGTGGGAAGAAGCCTCTAAATTAAGTTAGATACTCTGATATCTTCTGCCTTTAAGAGTGTGTCATAATGATTTAATTGATCAGGTACTTAGCATGAAATTGGGGTAGTGGCTAAAAGATCAAATTTCACAACTTTCTCAAACTACTTTCTGAAACATATTTGCATTTTACAAAATTGAGTAACAGAAGAAAATATTCTATTGCTTCTTTGGGAAAGAGGAGAGATTTCTCACTCATGTTTCCTTAAACATTGTGGAAAATATTCCCAGAACCTCTTTCATCTAAATGAATATTCTTGTTGCATTTCCAGCCAGCCCATCTCTTTCTCAAGGCATTCATAAGTTTTCTCTACTTCCCATCTCGAATTCTCTCTCTTTACTTCAGTCTCTTTTTGTGTCCCTCTGGAAAATTCCATCTGTTTTTATTGCTACTCAGAATTGGAGATCACTCCAAGTTTGAAAAACACAAAAGCCTTATATTACTACATTCAGACGTAACAGCTGAAAGGTGAGAGCAAAACAGCTGCTAAGATATTTAGCTTCAGTTTTATCAACTGGGAGTAACACAGGAAAATAGGAGCACACAGAAAAGCAAGGCAAGAGTTTTACATGATGCAGACAGATACCATCTCCAAATAAATGCCTTCCTCTTAAAGTGATTAGTCATATTGATCACTTAGAGTAATACTTTGCACAGTCAGATTATTTCAGAATTCACAAATCTTGGTGGAATGGGACGTGAGGATAGTTTTGGGTGTCTTTACAGCTGCTTTTGTGCCATTGCTTTTATGCTAAGTTAGCCATTTCCCCACAGATCTAGAGCCTAAACACTGCATTGCAATTCTGCATTGCACAAATATGTTGGATTGCGTCTTTTTGATTCCTTCAATTGGTTTACATTTGTCCTGGCTTTGAAACATTCCATTCTGTGAGTACTTGTACATCTATATAACTAATGGAGTGGAGATGGATGATTCACCATATTGGGGTGTGCTCTGGGTATCCTGTATCCTCCTACACCAAGGATGAGCCTCACAACTCATATGCCACTCCTAATCACAACATTAACATCATGAGAATCAACATTAAGATTTATTGAACCTCGATTTGGCACTTCCTTTTGTCAAGGCACACTGATATTATAGCAGATTTCAAACTTGATACCAGACTTACTACACTATTAGCCCATTGTCAGCAGTCAGGGAGCTTTTTGCAAACATCCTGGAGCACCCTTTCCTCATCATATATCTCTTGTCCTCAGCGACAGTCACAATGTTTGGAAGTTGAAATCACCTGTTAGCTTCTGCTGTGGAATAAATTTCCTTTCTCCTGCACAAAAATCCATTATTCTTGAAGAAGGTGTAAATCTAGCTTAGTACTCCATTTGTTTTCCAGCAGCAAAATGAATGACCCTGTTTCAATTACATTTACAGTAAAAAAAAATATAGCATTTACAGTATTTGAGTATACTGACTTTGGTTGTTTTATTTATGAATATTGATTTCTGCATAAAGATGCCATTTCTGCTTTACTCTTACTTTTTTGGTGAAAGAGCACACTAATATTGCCTCTTAGGTGAGTCACAGCAGGTACCGCATAAAATACTGCTGAGACTCTAAGAAAGCTCTCGTCATACTATTTAGCAACACAATGCCAACAAGGATGAGAATGGAATATTTCTCTCTGAGGGTTAGTTCTTACATACATTGATGTCTACAGAAGATTTTTCATCAGAAATAAGCGGCTTTCAATCAGGCTTTTTAGCAGTAAGCGTTGGAGTTCTAAACTACTGTATGCAGCAAGAAAGTGTTTTAGTTTGCATTTCTTCGAATACTAAAAGAACAAAAATGGCTATAGAGTAGCAGTATATTTGGTGGCCCAACACTGTACCTGAAAGAGGCATTCCTAGGGTGGATCTAATGCTTTGTTCCTGTGGTTTTCAGCTACCAGTGAGATGCTAATAAATATTATATAGACTGTCTTCCCTCTCTTGTTCTTATCTGTCCACTAGAAATACAGTGGAAATCACTGATCACACTTCAGCTACCTCCCTGACCTCCACCTGCCATTGCCACAAATTTCCCTCAAAAAAAAAGACCAAAAACTCACCACAAAACAAACAAATAACCCTGCCCACAAACCTGTGGGCATTTAAATTTGATCATTTCTACAAATTCTAAGAAAAAAGTTGCACTTACTACTTTTCCAAATTGAATAGGATCAAGGTTAAATATGGAGCTAAATCAAGCTACTTTTTTTTTGGGCAAAAAATGCTCAAGGGGTAAAGTGGCCAAAAAACTCAAACTTTAAGTATATAAATCAAGTAGAGATATTTATAGTCCAAGGTGCATGGATGGCTTTGACTTTAATGGAGCAGAATACAGAGAGCCTTTCATATTCAAAGTAGTCTGTAGACTAACTGGACTGATTGTGTTCAAATGCAAGATCTATTAGGCATTCAGAAATAAACATTGCAGTGGATAGTGGGTCTTCACAGTGGGATAGATTTTGTAGTGCACTATTTATTTTATTTTATTTTAATCATGTGATGATGTATCAGAATACCCTGGGAAGAAAATACTGAGGTAGAAATCAAATACATGGGCCTCAGTTTTGTCTTTTCTCGCATTCCAATTTGAACTGTCTCACTGTTTTACAGTGCATTTATGTATGTAACAGTATAGAGTGAAAATTGTCCAAAACTGTATATATGTTTATGTTGAAATGTTTGAGTTCTGAAGCCATTTTAGGATTTAGCCTGATCATTAATGTAAATAAAAAACCAAACCTCTAATTCCAAAGTTTTGGAATAAGTTTTTATCAAGTACACTACAGATTGTGATAGCTTGGTTTGGGTTGGATAAAAAAACAGTAGGTCTATTTTCTGTGCCATCATCAGTTAAAGATCTGCAAATATGATGCAGTTGATTGCTTCCTATTAAATTCTCAACTTTTAGCGATTCACACAATGACCTGGGAGCGTGTATATTCTCCCAACTCTGACATTTCTACTTGGCATCCATGTTATTTTATTAGCATAGTGTCAGCAAACTGGATGTGTTGCTTCAAATTTCATCCATTATCCAGTCTATTATGTGTGCAGTATCTCACAGACCATTTAGAGAACTGAGTTGGCCCAGTGAGAGAAAAGCAAGGAAAGCTGAAAGAAACAAAGCATTAGTAAATATCTGCAGAAAGTCTCGGGGTGTTGGAAGTGGCCCAGTCCACACAGAGTTGAGGTGAGGCACATCCCGGATAGTTACAATGCTCCACCTAATTAATCTGTTTCCATATCTCATTTTCTAAATTCTATCAGCAAATATATGGCAACTCCAAATAACTTACCACACCCTTTCACTTAGCTTGAAAAATCTACATCAAATCAAAATTACTACCAAAAAAAGATGAAAACTTATCAAATGTAAAATTAGATTAAGAGTCAATCAAAATCCAACTGTGAATTTATCATTTCAATGAATTTCAATGAATGGTTTAAAATCTGTTTGAAATCTGTTTGAAAATGGATATGTAATAATACAGACATATCTCTTTTTCAAAGCTAGTATTGTCAGATGTATTCTGTGCATTATAATTCATGAACAGGGTAGATGACTATTTGAGAAGTATTAAAATGAGCTGACTTTTCAATACAAGTGTCTGGACAATAAGTTTTTCTATTCTTGGCAATTCAGAAATGTAGACTATTGTGCTAGAAAAATAATATGTATTGTAATATTCATTGTACAGTAGTAGTATAGTAAGTGGCAATTCTGGACATTACAAGAGACACAAGGATTATTTTCTGTGATTGCACAGAGAATACTTGGATTTCTTGTGAAGCTTTTGCATTGGAAATGAGATTCATCAGTCTGAACAGGGCAGGGTTAGAGCCCTTAGCAACATGCTTATTTTGTAGAAGGTCACTCAATAATAACTTCCTCTGCCCTCCAAGCTTATTAAGACTGACTGGCATATATTAATGAAAACACCTGATTCTCCAACCATAAAACCCAGACAAAGACTTTATTTTAATATTAAGGAAGGAACCCTTAATTAGCAGGGTTTCAAAAATGTCAGCTTCTTCTATTAGCTGTTCTGGTCCATCAAAGCCATAATCCCTACTGTCAAATTTCATCACATGATAGACAGTTTGCTGGCTATCTTTTTTTTTTTTTTAACTGATCATACTGACTGAAGCTTTTTATTTTACCATCACATTTAACAAGTTTGTATGCATTTCATTGTTACATTGCTGATTTTACTCCTTTTAAAGTCTGCCTGTGTCAGCTAAAAGAAGAAGAAATCTGGGGAAACATAAAGTATTACATATTGATACACAGACATATAATTAAAGACTTTCGGGGAGAGTTCTCATTCATAATATTGATTCTTTTCTAGGGCATGCAAATGTGCTTCTGTGAAAACACAAATAAAAAACACCATTCACAGATGAATTTCCATTTCAGGCGTGTTAAGAGAAAAAAAAGAACAAATGCTCAAAATATTGTGAAGATCTTTGGAGATGCATGTTCTTTAGAGTTAACCCACAACATATCTTCATGCTGCATAAAATTTGTTCAAGTAGATATTGCTTGCACTGCCCTCCAAATGAAAGATGGTTTCAAATTTTACTGAAATAAACATACCATTTTAAAAGGATTCATATTCTAGCTTCATTCAGTGTTTCCTTGTTCGTTAAACATTCACTGCAAACCCAATCTATTTCTTTGACTTAAATAAAAGCAATAGAAGATTACTGTCCTGTCACAGAATTCGAAACTTGCCATCTAAACTCTCTCAGACGTGGTCTGTGGATTTGATAAAGCTGTATTTTCAAAACCAGCACACACCTATGTAGGTTTTCCTTAGCAAGAAAAGGAAAATTGTATAGAATTTGTAGTATGACATTGTATTTAGATGAAATACACTACTACGTTCTTTTCATGCAAGTTTTTTTTCCAAATATTTCTTCTTAAAATTTTAGATTTATTTTTTAATTATTTATGCAATGCTGCACATACAATAAATGATACAGTAAAAGGGAGCCTTAGTATTGAAGATATAGCTCAATCTAGATAAGAAAAACAAATTCCCAGTATTCAAGAAAAAGAAAGAATTTTTTGAGTGCAAGAGAATGGGTAACGTTTGTATTTTAATGTGGGAGAGAAACAGTCTAAAAAAAATCAAAGCAAGGTATGCTAGAGTTAACAAATAAGATGTACAGGCTTCTGCCAAGAATGGGAGGTAGCATGAGAAGCGCCAGAAAGCCAAAATCAGTAAGGGAAATTGAGGCAATCTGAGAGATTACAATCTGAGAGAAATGAAGCAGAATTGTCAGAAAAATTTAAATGTTGGGATCCTTACAGGCTTGTAAGAAAAAAGCGTAACAGTCACAGTTTACTCAGACTGAAGCAAAAAGTGAGACTGAGGTTGGATCAAAAGGGGGGAGATTACAGCAATGCAGGTAGCCAAAGGTTTAAGAAAAGGATACAGATGAATGGATAAATTTTGAATGGTTTTGTATAGAAGGTATTATGGAAGGCATGGAGATGAAAACATGATAGAAAATCTGGATAATGGGATGACAGTGAATTTTAAGCTGTGAGAGACA
Organism: Entomyzon cyanotis; assembly: GCA_024500445.1. Classification (NCBI taxonomy): domain Eukaryota; kingdom Metazoa; phylum Chordata; class Aves; order Passeriformes; family Meliphagidae; genus Entomyzon; species Entomyzon cyanotis. The sequence goes on from JAKEPQ010001030.1 coordinate 25,563,789, forward strand.
AAGAAGAATGGTTAAAATGTATTTTTAGATGTAGTTTTGCAGTATTTAGCACCACTGAAGTGCAGACAGGAGAGACAAGATTCTGCAGCCTGAGAGATGCATACAGACTGCAAAGAGCCATGAGCTCTGGAGACAAAAGACACCTTTAGAGCTTGGTGATATTTTTTGTACCTTAAATGTTACATCACCTAATACATGTTAGAAAACAGTAGGCCAAAAGTTCACTTCTGCTTAGACTACAGAGATACAGGCAAGAAATAAAGGAGGTGATTGAAATACAACTGCAAGGGTAAGAACAACAATACTCACAGAAGCAGGAGGAAAAACATCTGAGACTCAAAATTATAGAGGCCTATGGAAATTTTTGGCAGATATGAGAGGGAAATGGTGAAAATGGGGCTGAAATCAGAGAAACATCAGCAGAACAGAGGGAAACTAAGAGCTAACAGGGGACATACAGAGGGAGAAATCAGAGGTATGATCACTGAGAAGTGCAAAAACCAAGGAAGGAAGTGGAGTTTCTGAAGGAGGATGACAAATACAATGCAGACAATAAGTCCAATAAAGAAATAATAGAAAAAGATACAGGTATCAACCAACTCCCCAGCTACACCTTGCCATGTAGCTCAGATATTTAGTGAAAATATATATCCTTCCTACCTCAGGAAAATAATTGCAGTTCTTCACACTGTGGAATTCGTCCTACTGCTAATAATTGCATAAAGCTATATGTGCTGAGGATCCTTGTACCACTGTCTTTCTGGATATTCTGCTTAGACTTTATTGCTTCCTGGGTTCTTATATCTACTGCAAGTGACCAAATATGTTTTTAGCTGAACTTAGAGCTAGACATTGCCATCTTTTTAATGGGTTTAAGTGACTGTGAAAATTTACTCATATGATTTCTCTGTCATTCAATTAATTGAGTAATGAAACAGAATATTTAGAACAGAAGAGGTCTTTGCTTTTTCAATGATACATCTGAGGAATAGAGCAACAGTGAACAGCAACACAATAATAAGGCCAACACATGAAGCTCAGTTCTCCTTCCAGCATCACTCACAATACCTACTAACTAAAAACCAGTTAAACAGGAAAGCTACATTAGTTTTAGACTCTGAGCAATCTTTATCTTGTGAGGTATATGACAACCACCCTTCGTTTCGAAAACAGTTTTTCCTCTAAATACGTCTATTTAAAGTTGTTTGTATGTTTAAAACAGCTGTGACCGAGTCACTGTTCGGATTCCACTGTAGAGTAAAATACATAAAACATGGTCCCTACTTTCATGCATTTGTAACAAGTGAGCATCTATTTTTAGGCTTTTCCCTTTCTCTTATCCATCTTTTTTATCATCTTTTTTTATATTAAATTGTTCCCTTGTTTTAATTTTTATTCATCTCCCCCAGATAATGCATGCCATTATCTGTCTTACAAAATGAATCACAGTGAGGGTGCTTTTGTTACTTCTCTGAACAGTCCTGTTGTTCTGCCAGCACACAGGATCTGTCAGGGTCCAGTATCTATTTTGTACCGCTCCCATTCTGAATATGCAGTTGATTCCATGGGTATCATAATGGCACATACAAGAAAGAGAGGAAGAAGGAAAAAAAAGAGAGGTTTTTGTGATCAGCAGGATTAAGATGTTATGTTTACTGCTAAGACTGTGATCTGAGAATGTCCAAGAACTGGTACGTCTTGCAAGCCATCACCATAAAGTCATATATCAATCACATCATAGGGAAAGGCTCCAGGTACCTAACACACCAATAATCAAGAAATTCTCCAACACTTCTCTTTAAGGTTGCCTTGGCAAAGAAATATTGTCAGACCTTGATTGCACTTTATGTTCATGATATCCTCAATATCCTTTCTCATGACACTCGACATTTGGGCTGCTTTTACACATTCAGTTGACAATTTCAGAGAGCTATCCAGTGACTTCAGAGAGCTATCCAGTGACTTTTTTCTGAGGTGTAACTACAGCTCTAGTTGAACATGTTAATAGTAGTCTCTGTTAACCATGGAATTGTCTCTTATCCAAATTACAGAAACAAGAACAGAATGACATTACAAATGGTTTGTCATATTTTAGGTGTGACACTGTCTTAAACCTCAGGTGTTCTGTAGCCATGCTTTTAATATCTGCTTGGAAAACTGTATGTTGCTGCCTTGCTGCTGGAATCCAGAGAGCATATCACAACATGGCATCTTGTATGCTTGACTGGCACTTCCTAAATCTCTATTCAGCATGATGATAGCATTTTATTGCAAGTTGTTTTAAATAATACATTGGTGTATAATACACGTGTTTTATATCAGATACAGCCAGAATGATGTATTTATGGACTGATGGTCCCTGGATACTGCAAGGGATAATGATGCTTAGGTGAGGAACAGAAGGGAGAAAAAGGTAAAAGAGCAGAAGGAGAGCATAAAGATGTAGGCAAATGAATATAACTGATTTTTTCAGTTGCTAAAATTTTGTGTGAGAAATTCTGTGTTTTCTTCTTTACAGCAGTGCCACTTTTGTGGATTGGAATGGTCAGTTTTTCACTGACAGGCAAGAATGTTCAAACCTCTTCAGTTGGAAAAGAGTATTATAATCACTGACTGGAAAGTCTGCCTGTTGGCAACGTAAGCTATTATTTTTGTATATATTGTGCACAATTAATACTAGTGTATTTGGACCAATTTGTGCTGCAAATAAAGCTGTGGCCTTTCCTTGCCAAACAGACTGTAATTTCAAGCCATCAGGATTTGCATCTTGGGAAAGGATGGAAAATGAATATGCCAAAGATAAAAGGAAAAATATACTGCTTTAAAGAAATGGTAAATCACTGAATGTAAGAGAAAGGGAATTAGGTTCAATGATAGTTCAGTATGACATTTTGTTTCTCGCCTTTTCTATTACCGTAGGAAAGAACTAAAGGGAGCTAGATGAGATCTTGATGTAAATATCTAATTAGACTTTTGCAGTCCAAAAATTGCCATAAACCATATTTTCCTATGCATACAGTCTCTACTCAAAATGTAATCAAATTCTCACCTTTCAGACTTTATAGGAGTTTTGATGTACAGATTGCACTGATTGTGGTGCATGGTATACAGCCCGAAAGATTAAATACATTGCTAAGGATATACAGATTTTCTATTTCCTTTTTCAAAGATGGCTTACATTTTTACACTTCTCTGCAAATGCATTTCACTAAATTCTTCTTTAAGGATTTTTACACATTGAACTGACTTTTCAAAAGAAAGTAGAAGTTTGGTGACAGAAGTTGTACAACACCTGTGCAGTCCTATCTATGATTTAATTCTCTTTCCTACATATAAGACTCTCTTAATGGATTTTTTAAAAGCATTTGGAAGCATACAGACACATATACACAGTCTGCTTTGAAGACGAGTTTCTGCATGAAAGAATCATCATTGTTATCAATTAAATTGCCATCAGTACTGCAGGCACCTCTCGCAGGGTCCTAGGCTCCAGAGAGTTTGGATTGACTCAGAATACTAGGAATAAGGGTGAAACTGACTCTCACCTTTGCAGTACTGATAGAAGCCCTATATAAATCACTTTATATATAAATATTTATTTATCAACATTTGGCTAGTCAACAGCATGGTGTGGTCTGCACATATTTCATAAAGCAGATGGTTCACATTTTCTGAATTCAAGGTAAAAGTCAGCACTACCTGACGCTCACTATTTAACAGGATTTTTTGACTACTAATGCGTCATAATCTCCAAGCAAAGAGGTTAACTCCTAACTACACAGAGACTGGTCTTACATTCTTATACCCTAGAGAAAAAACCCGAACTTCTGAAATGAACTGCACAAGCTCACCATAATGACATATTGTGATCTGTCCCAAATCCAAGAGTACATTCTTGGCATATTATCTGCGTCAGCTTCACAAAACTATCACAGTTTCACTTTTTCTTTGTGTCTGTAATGGTTCCCCATCAACCTGAGAAGTGGGCAGTCATTTCTCCCTGCACAGATAGAGCTATGAAGGAGAATTAGATTTCAACACTTATGTAACAGAGATTAATTGATTGATTAGATTATTAATTAAAGTTTCCATTAAATTCTCTTTTTAAAAAGCATAGGGTTGTGGATCCCTGGGGTTTTTTTCTAACCCTTGAAATCATAAACAAGAAAATGCATAACTAAACATTGTACCTTATCTTGTGAAGAATAATTAAGCCAGTGGAAGCATTGCTATGAAGGAATATATTTTTTCTTCCAAAACATGATCTTTTTTTTCCTACAAACCTTAGGAAAAAGGGTTTTCTGGGTTCCTCCCATTGCAATAGTGGAACAGACACCAAAAGTAATGTTTTGAACATAGATGTACACATATATATGCCTGTTTGTGTGCACTCTGTTTGGCGTTTACATGCTATACATTTTTAAGAAAAGATAAAGAACTGAAAACATGACTTATGTTGTTTTAGATTTGAACTGATGTGGTCTACCTAGAAGTTCCAGCCACATAATATTTGAGAGATTGTGGAAAAATAAAAACAGCAAGTGGCCTTTTAGGTAACCCATAATTAAAAGCAATTTTGAGCTGTCTTTTCAGGGAAGTTACCCAGGGGAAGTATTTGCTACCTGTTTGACCTTCACAATTGTGAGTCCTTGGCAGTGTCAGCGACCCTCTGAACTGAATTCAAAACTAATCTCTAACAGAAAAAGAGAAACAGAATTCATGCAAATCATATTACTTCCAACATTTCCCCAGTGAACTGGGTATAAACTACAGCCTAATTAAATATTTTTTAACGATGTGAGTAATTTTTGCCAAGGGGCGGATTCAGGCGAAAATTTAATATGAGATCACAAAAGCTGTTCCCAGCGTTGATTCTGTAAATTAATGACTATCTGCCTTATGATAAAAACATGCTGCCAAGAATGAAAATGAAGTCAGCAAAGCTTGCTCTATTTGTCTAACAACCAAATATACAGAATGCAAAACTTTAAAGGATATGGAAAATTTCCATTGTCTGTATGATGTATTCCTGATAAAGATGCGTGACACTGACAGCATAAAGCTGCTTTATGTCATACAAAACTATCAACTCTTATTAGTTATCTCTAATATAGCATTAGCTAGTGTTAGCTGTGAACTTTAGTGAGACCATGCCAAGCACCAACATCAAGATCCTGAGAGGTAATAATTTATGTGTAAGTAGGATAACGTGCTATGACCATTTCATAAACTGGGTATCTCTAAAGCACCCTGAATGCTGCACAATGTCTCAGAGCTGCTAACAAAAATTCATGCATCTTACCTAGCACTTAAAAAGACCTTATCATTGTAGTATCTGGGCACCAATCTTAAGTGCTTGTCATAAAGAAAATCTCATCAAACCAATGTTATTAGTGCTTTCAAATAATAAATGCACAAACATTAAAACTATGATCAAGAGAAACTGTATAAAGAAACAGAAATTACTCATGCATCAATCTGTCTAGATTTTTATAATGATTTGGAAATTAAACAATAAGCCTTATGTGACTAAAAGGCTGCTTTATAAAGTATAGCATTAGATCAGATATTGAAGATATTCAAATGCAAGCTCCTCTGTTTAACCAATAACAGACTCCATGCTCTTTGTTCTTCTCATGCTAACCTAACTTGTAACAAGACAGACAGTTAACACTGAGGAGTAACAAAGCATCACCAGATGACAGGTGACCAGGACTTCGGTAGCACCCTGGTCAAGAGGCCAGCCCATTGCAAGGGCTTTGCAGCCTTATTTATTTAAATTTCTGCCAGTGTTGGCCACTGAGACTGAATTTACAGCTTTTCAATTAAAAGGTCATTCTGTGCTAACTAGCACGCCATTGCCTCATTATAATCATAAAATTAGTGAGAAAAGACTAGCATGAATAATATGAAGGAGCCAATCTGAAAGGTGAAGAGGTGCAATTTTCTTGCTTCATCAGAGATGGGAATAAAGCTTGCTGTTTAGAAACAAATATTTCGCTTATAGTGCATGAAAGAAATACTTTACCATTTCTCTCTACTTCAGAACAAATAAATTGGTCATTTTCTGTAAATTAAGCTTGACAGATGAAAGGATGGTTTATGACTGCTGAACAGCGTAAGTTAGGGCACAGCTTTATATGATACAAAATATCTGTGAGATTTTAAGTTCCAAAGCACTGCAGTAAGACTTTTACACTTTTTAATTTGAGCTTGGTCATATTACCTCTTTCTGTAAGTGTAATTATTTAAAGTTTTAAATAAAAACAATAACTCAAACAGTTAAAAAGAAATAGATCTTAGAATATTAGTTAATTTCTTGAAACCAAGAATGTCATTGAAACTTCAATGTGCCTGTGAACATGCTGCAAATTATGAGCCATTGCTGTACAGAAATGTAAACTATACAAAGGATGAGGACTTTTGCAATTTCCCTCAAAACACTGGGAAAAACTAGCTAATCTATCCTATACAAGCCACAGAATGTGTAGTCTTCCAAGCAGCCATGAAGCTCCACAATAGGCACAAATAGATAAAAAAGCCAAACCAAACCAAAAATGTGACAGAATAACAAGATTGTTTCAAACTCACAGTTAAAAATACATTTTACTTAATGAAAATCTGGAAGTCATCCTAGCTTCAGTCTGAAAGCACAGATCATCATTAAGTGAAAACTACTAATTTTTACTCAACACTGGTAATAAGTTGTAAGGCACTAGAACAGGAAAAGTAAGCCAGAGAGCATGAAACAATTTTCAGGGAGAACATGTAAAGATTACAGCCAAACAGTTTAATGCCCACCATTCTCTGCAGTAACCTGCTCTATGTTCAGACCATAACCCACTCTCCAAGAACTTTGCTCTCCTAGATGAACTCATTCTGTACTCAGCAGCCACTGATGAACACACACAGACATATCCAGTTTGTGGCAGCCCTGACCTGCTGCTTTGGATGACCTGCTTGAGTAGCTTAAAGATACATGCTGTTGCCCAAATTGGGAAGCTGGGGCCCTTTGCTTGTAGTCCAACTGAACACATTCTTTTTATTATGCTCTCACCTGTTTTATTTTCCAGAAATGAAGACAGTCTTTAAGGGGATTTGTTGCGCATGTGAAATAGTCAGAAACTTACCCATGGCTTTTCCCACATCACAAAAGAAAAAAAAAGTGCATGGAACATGAAATACAAGTTTCCAAGACCCCCACTGCTTAATCTCCTGCTCTGGAGAAGCCAACTGCAGAAGGCAAAAAACAGAAAGAAAGTCTAGTAATTTATTTTCTGTATTGAACAGGATCTTGTGGATACCTTCAGTCTATAATAGCATAAAAAATGAGAGTTGATGATGTAATGTACAGAGGGAAAGGAAGAAATCTCATGTCTATCTACAATTTTTATATTATGCAGATGTAGCTGGGAGATCTTGTGATAAAAGCGTGCCAATATTTACTGCTCTGTGCATCACAAATCCCCAGATATATGATTAAATAGAAGGAAATTTGATAAAAACAATAAAAGCATTCAAAAGACTAGGGTAAGTTAGGTGTCTACAGACCTTTGAGAATTAATCAGCTGATTTTAAAGCCCTGTGTAACTAAAGATACACAGCAGATAATTTCAGTTGTGCAGTTCAATTTAGGGGTAGAAAAATACAGATGCGTAATTTCAAAAAAGAAATATAAATCAAGACTAAGTCCTTTGGGAGTACTAACTCTAGAATAAATAGCTTGGCCAAATAACAAATAACAGAAAATAACACATGAAGACTAGGGGAGAAAATAACATAGTGTACAGAGAGCACGAAAAACTGAACAACTGTGCTTAAAGTCCTATTTCTTGATTCTCATAAAACCTAGGAATTTTGAAAAAGAGTTTGCCTAAATAACCCTTTTGCATCTTTAATTTCTGGATGCTTATTATTATTTACAGAGTTATTCATAGTTGTGTGAACTACTAGCCTTTCCAGGGTTGGCAACTTGCATAATATAACTGTGAGGCTTGTAGTTTGTGTTTTCCTAACTGTCCTAGACTTTAGAATCATGCAAATAGTACAGAATTTTATCTTGCCTCTAAAGATGGAGAAAGTTGCTAGCCCATGATGAAAAAGACTTCAAAAACGTCAAAATCCAGAAAGTTAAAAACGTATTTATATTTATGATGCTTAAGACAAGACCTTTGTTTTTCCCCCAGCTGGTTATGTTTTAATGCTTCAAGTTATTGACAACACTTTGGCAACACCTCTGTTTTGTTTAGATCCTAAAGGGCCTGATCCACTCCTCACTGATGCTAGCAGATGCCATTTTTTGATTTACTTAGATTGTAATCACATCCAGAGACCACAATGAGGGTGATAATAAAAAGTATGGTGATTGCATAATTTTTGCTGGAAATTTGTTCTACAGTAAAGCACTGAAGACAGCTTATGCTGTGTTTGTAACAACTAATAAACATTTGTTAGATTTTCTGTGTGCAAGGCAGAATATTTCTATGAAGTGTCTGGACCCCTTCACTTTCAGTTTGTTTATGGAATGGGATTTTTAAACATTACTAACAAATTTCTGGATGAAACCAGCATGTAAGGCTGAAGAACCTTATAAAAGCCTTTTCAAATATTTAGGACTGAGCTGTGCACTATTGTATTGAGGCTATAGATTTCACTCTCAGTTCTAGACCCCAACCTCTTTTCTCTTTTGCATTCTTTATTAGGAAGAGTTTG